>BOPN01001505.1:47500-52500 GCA_017312705.2 Penaeus japonicus
CTTACCGGTCCAGCACCAGTACTAAGCGGGCCTGGGCGGAGGAAGCTTATGTGTTCGCACTCTAATAAAAAAATGCCTCTGGCGCTCCATAATATTGGCCCGTAACATCGACCACTTTTCTCAATTGTGTCAATAATTTACCCTGCACCGGGATAACCAAGTCCTAGTCTGAGCATGCTAAGCTCCACCAGTTGGTCTGTGACTTCGATTCCCCGAATGCCAATGACGAAGGACTCAATTTAAGACTATGCGCCTCCTTTGCCCAAAAACATCTAAGATAGACGTCATAAGTAGGTGTTCCCCGCTATAGGTAGTCAATGACTGCCCTGGAGTCCTGTTATAAGACATTTCCCCCCTTTCGGGACACACAGGCTAAGCCATCCATTATGGCGACAGCCCCAGCCTGGAGGAGCTTTAGTCATTGTCTGTCACCCTCACGGATTGCTATATCACTTGCGCCTGCAGTGTTCTTAATTGGGTCAACTGATCCGTTCGTGAAGTCGTGGTATCTCTGCCACTGCCGTCAACCGAAGTGTAGGTTGTTGCTTTTTTTCTCTTACTGAGATCTCGATCATAAATTCTTCCCTTTGTGGTTAGGGGACATAGTCAGGGTGGGAGGAGTCTAGGCCCTTGGCTAAGAGTGTTTCCTTGAGCTGAATGTTGACTAGTACCCTGGTCAGCTCACAAACAACTCATAATCTAGTTTGAGATGCCATGTGACATTTCACTTAGGGATCAAGTGTGGGGGAAACTGAATAACCTTCACAAGAAACTGGGCCCCATGGAGTTAATCCAAGTTAATCTGAAGATTGGAGGTACAGTGACCATGGCCTCAGTGGAGTAGTCCACTACGAAACGAACGATCGCTAAACCCTGTGCCTGGCTCTGATGTGCTCGCCAGGCAGTGTTTCCATGACAGAAAGTCGTGCCTTGGACCAGTCAATTAGGTACTGAACCTCTTCATGGAAGGTGAGTCTCTGGTCCTTCCATACCCCCGAGTATTGGAAGACTGCCACCCACTTCAGGCCCAGTCCCTTAAACAAGAGTGAGAGAGAGAGAGAGTGTGTGTGTGTCAATCAGAAAGAGAAAGAGCAAATTTTATTCTAAATATGATTGATAGGAGATCATGAGTATTTGGGAATTAATATAATCGAGTATCATTTTTATTGAAAGAATCATTCAGCTTCAAGAGAGCAGCCTTTTTCACCCTTAGAAGCATATTTCAGCCACGTCCGTTTCCTGTCAATCAATGAAATATCTGTCTTAGAACACTTACAGTGATTAAGTAATTTATTTTTACCGTAGTATTTGCATTCACTTCTTACATAATTACATAACTATTCATTTGATCTTCTGATTTCAATTCAAATATCAAATAATGGGTTCAATGGGAGACTTTCAAGCAGTTTATTGAAGGGAAAATACCATACCATTGTGGTTTAACAAAATTCCTAACCCAGTGTCGACGGGTGTCATGCTTTTCATGATGTAGGAGTTTTGTTTGACGACGGGCTTAATGACGTTCGGGGATTTTGGATCACTGTGCTATTTTATTGTGTTATGAATAAGGAGTGAGTGATAATGACAATTGCAGTCATAATTACTACAACTGCTGTAATATTAAGCAAACCTAATCTAACATCCATCTCCAAAAAGCACTGTACTTATAGAGCGATGGCACGCACACAAGTTACCGACCTCTTGTTCTAAAGCACTGCAGATGAAGAATGTGCTGGCAGAACGAAAAGAGGACGGCGACTCAAACCATGCCAAGTGTCTAAAATGTGAGATTATGCCAGTAGCGATGCCTTTTACTGTGGCATTCATAGTCAAAAGCACAGGTTTACTTCCTCTTTCCTGCCCCTTCATGTTTAGTCCATGACAGTACACGAATACGAAAAAAATAATTTTGCTTTTTGTCCTCCCGTAAAGTAGCAATTCTTTTGTCACACTGAGTATAATGTAAATAGTGAGCTGATATGAATCCTTATGGATCTAATGATACAACTATAGTCAACTGCAGCATTGATAGAGCATGTGATATTGTGCATATAAGTCTCTCAATGCAATAAAACACACAAAAATGGTTCTAGTTTTACAACGAAAGAGAGTGGGAAAAATCAAAGTATGCTGCGTGAAGCAGCCTCTCTCTAAAATAAAACTGATCCTGGAGACTGGGCAAGCAAATCTATCTTCGTCCAACATAAGTTAACTTATAACAAAGTATTTGAGAATTCACTTATACTATAATCCATAACTGGATGATTTACCTATGAGGGTATGCTCTGTGCATGCACAATTAATTAAAAGAGTAGGTGGGGCAGGCATAATGGCACCACACTGACGCGTCCGGCAACAAAACCTGAATAGGTCGGGGAGCCTTTTAAGCTTTTTCATTTATGTTTATGAGATTGTTGTCATTACCAATGATGCCCTTTGTAGTTCTTGGGCCAGGAACGAGTCATAGGGATAGTTTCGATCTTGGAACAGGAGAATGCAACCCTCAAAAAGGTGGTCAGGTTCCTAGTTCCAGTGCTCGGCAACACTAAAGGATGATACCCTGATAAGCAGACCGAGTCTCTTGGGTCATGACAACGTGAATGCTCCCCGATCGTACAACTGTGAGGAGTAAGGCAATTTTAGAGAAAACGCCATTGATATTGCACTGCAGAATGCTTTGATGGGGAGCCATCTCGCTACTCTGAAATGGTTACTTCAGGGTCCTCCAGAGTGGATGCACATGCATTGGTGTCGTTAGATGTGTCGGAGTCTGACGTCTCTATGGAGTATTTCTCTCCAGTCAGGCAGACTCTTCAGAGTCCCGCTGCTGACAGAACTGGTTTTGCAGAGTAGTCGAGGTTTTCTAAGGAGGAACAGACCCTCTGATTTGACCTTGGCAGTCATAGGCTTTCTCCTGTCCCTCTTAGTATGTTGTTGGGGCTTAGGTTCTGGGGCCAGTGGTTGAATGGGGAGAAGGGTGTCAGCCCTGGATGGAGTGGGAGCTGGCTCCCTAACGCTGGTCTATGATCAAAAGTGAAACTAGAATATGAAATCAGTTATTTGGTATTTCAATATTGATGATATAATGCATGTATCGAATCAAGTGTGAACTTATCAAATCAACTACATCTCTGATTATTTCAATAATAAAATATTATGCCAAATACTATATTCTCCATTACTTTGATAATTTTCATGTTAAATCTTTGATGATTTATATGCTGCTGAACATGATATGTACAAATAGTATAACTACTAAATGAATTACGAAATTAATAATATTTTTAGGAAGAAGTTGCAAATTCAGAGAATGAAACGATGTTCAATGATGCTCATGATATTATTAAGACAAATATATTTTGGCTCAATCAATTTGTACAATTTGTAGGAATGTAGTTTGCAGCCCATGTCTACTCCTTCGGGCAATATTATCACATAAATAGAGGGCAATGCCATTGACTCCATAACCATGTGCCCTTAATAAATTTTCAGTAAGAAAAAGTTTTAGAAGCTTGATTTACATGAGAGATGCTTTAGCAGCATTGCACATTTACTTTATTTACTTTATTATGAAGATTGATCACTTTTCTGCAGGTCAGCAGGCTCTTGAAGTGGCTGGGTCTTCAGGGACAATAATCTTGCCCCATATTTGCAGGACTTGATGTGCGTCAGATCCTCTTGCTGGATCTTAATGGCTCTGACAAGGAAAATACCATAGAATCCCCTGGGTTTTGTTTGGACTCTGAATTGGACCCTTCAGTTCAGGGTTTCCTACTCTCCCTCTGAGTCCGTCGCCAGCTTTTGTCGTTTCTGGCCTCCCCTACTGTTCTACGGTTTGATGCTGGAGAATTGCCCGGTGGAGCCTTTTTAGAAACTGTAGAACTTGGACCAGCCTGCTATCCATTTTTTTCAAGAGCCTCGAGGATTCCAGGGACTGGATTCATAAACATACCATTGTGAGGCATTTACTAGAGCATTTACCAGCCATGGCGAAATGAGATTTAATAAGCGATGATAAGTTGCCTAGCAAGGGTAAATCGACTTTGCAACCATAATTTGGTTGTAACTCTGGTAAATCGATTGCGCCAATCAGCGAGTGCCTTGCATGATTGCTTAGGCTCCTGTGACCATTCATGTAATAAGTAAACAAAACCCAAAAACAGAAGAGCGCACTCTTGGAGAATAGCTGCATCACTGTCAAAGAAAAGGAGGCCGAATTTTAGTAGCGATGAGGTTTTGGCTCTCATTACAACTGCACAACCACACCAGGACCTTCTGGAGGGGCCTCTGACTGCTACCATGTGCCATGACACGAAGACCAAGACTTGGGAGGCGGTGACAGCAGCCGTGAACGCCGCAGGAAAGACGCTCCGAAGTCCCGAGGAAGTCGGACTGAAGTATATTGTCTTAAAGTGCAACACAAAGAAAAAACTAAGTATTAGGATAGAAATTCGGACAATACACGGTCAGATACAGTTATACGTTAGATGCAAGAACTATTAGTTTATAAAGCTTGCAGGAAGGAATGAGTCAGTTTCTTAATATCGACATGTCGCTCCGGTAAAGGGTAACAAAATGCCATCATGTCTGCTATATATGATATCAAATTATAAATGGGAGTGCTTCCTTACTTGACACTTACAGACCCTGCTGTATAGCATCTCGGATGGGGTCCAGTGAGGGGCTTTAACCATTGCCAATGGAAGCATAATTGTCTGTGAGCATTCTCACTGTACCTTATAGTTGTGGCTCTGTCCTTTATGATTATAGAAACATATGGCCTTTTATATGCAAAAAAAAAACAAAATAATAAAAAAAAAAAAATCTTGATGCTTCATCAAACAACCAAGAATGTTGTGATTAAATAAAGCCTTTTGTGGATTTAGTAACCTCACATGGTATTTTTCTCAATAGTCTATTTAGCATGAGTAATTGCAGAATAAAACTAAAATATCAAACTGTTGTAAAGACTATTAATTATTGTCGACATCATATTTAGG
>BOPN01001505.1:60000-65000 GCA_017312705.2 Penaeus japonicus
GATTCGCTACAGACACCCTGGATTTTGTCTTTTCTTCTAAGACTTCTGAGCGTAGATTCCCGTGATTCCCGTGAGCGTGATGTAGATTCCCGAAAAGACAAATGGAAAGGCAGAAAATACTTAGATAAAGAACATGATAAGGAGAAAAGGATAGTATAGAGAAGTTTCAAGCTGGAAATTTTGTTTGCTAGAAAGCAAGTCTTGGAAATATATGATAGTAGAACGAACACTACTGTAATAGTATTTACCAGTGTCTAAATACAAATGTGTCATGTTAATTTGATCATAATGTTTGATAATCTCCAAGGATTTAATCAATACCAAAATTACGACCAAATTTATTCTTCTGAATGAAAATTATTGTTTACTCAAATAATTCCAATGGATTGGCAAATTTATTTTAAATCTGGTTGGTGAATAAGGCTACAAATACTGCAATACAATTTACCTACCAATATGAAGTCGACCTTCAGAGCCGCGTAAAATCCTCGGGATGTTTCTGTGATATTTTCGGAAAATCCCTTCTTCTAGCGTTGTAACTAGTCGCTTCTGTTGATGTAAATTTCATTATTGTTTTACCATCGGGGAAATTGGGTTTAACAAACGTCTGAATAAATCATCAATCACCATCATTATCTTTAAAAATATCCAGAATATTTTCTCTCGGTTCAGTCAGCAAGATCACATGACTCTATGGGTTGACTATTTGAGAAAAGTTAAGGTGCCACTGTCAGAGCTTGTAATTACGGTCTATACAGCTTGAGAAATTCTTTTTATTTTAAGTACAGTGTTTTTCTTCCCTATTTCACAAATCAAAAATCAAATAAATCAAACAAACTGTATATCATATGTTATTAAAGCATTAATATGTATGAACCAAACAGTACAACCTATGACTATTATTAGTGCTGTGCTTAAATTCCATGGAAATTCAATCTCACTCAAAAAAGAAGAAAAAAAAAAAAAAAAAAAAAAAACACTTTCATTAAGTCTTTTGTGTGTGCGTGTGTGTGTGTGTATATATATATATATATATATATATATATATATATATATATATATATATATATATATATATATATATATATATATGTATATATATGTAAATACATATGTGTATATATATGTATATATATATATATTTGTATATATATGTATATATATGTATATATATATATATATATATATATATATATATATATATATATACATATATATATATTTATATATATATATATATATATATATATACATATATATATATATATATATATATATATATATATACATATATATATAAATATATATATATATATTTATATATATATATATATATATATATATATATATATATATATGTAAAAATATATAAACACACACATATATATGTATGTATATATATATATATATATATATAGATATATATATATATATATATATATATATATATATATGTATATATATAAACACACACACATATATATATATATATATATATATATATATATATATATATATATATATATATATATATATATATATATATATATATATATATATATATATATATAATCTTATCATTAGAATTGACCACATACAACACAGAAACTTCATGGCAGCCCAGGTAGCACTTTTTGTATTGCTCATATATGTGGCATGTAAGTAAACAAGGTGTAGATCACAAGTTGTCTTTGGGCGTAAAGTCTCGGAAGAAAGAGGACAGGCAGATAGAGTGAATGAGAGAGTGTAAGTGAGGTATATATATATATATATATATATATATATATATATATATATATATATATATATATATATATATGTGTGTGTGTGTGTGTGTGTGTGTGTGTGTGTGTGTGTGTGTGTGTGTGTGTGTGTCGAACCCCAGTTAAGCAAATACAAATACAGGGCGAGGTACTAGAAGCAGTGAACGAGTATGTATACCTGGAGCAACTCATCAAGACGAGTACATCCTACGAAGACGAGATAAAACGGCGAATCAGGCTAGGTTGGAGTGGCTTCGGTACACATAGTAATATATTACGAGGTCGTCTGCCACTATGTCTAAAGAGCAAGATTTTTTACCAATGTGTCATGACATATGGATCAGAGACATGGACTACGACCAAGGCACTCGAGAGGAAATTAGTAAGCGCCCAAAGAGGAATGGAAAGGCTTATGCTAGGAGTTAGTTTAAGTGACAAGAAAAAGGCCACATGGATCAGGCAGCAAACAAAAGTAGAGGATATACTCAAGAGCATCAAGAAGAAAAAGTGGCAGTGGCTGAACATATATATCGGAGACAGGACAACAGGTGGACAAAGAGAACAACAGAATGGGTAATACACGACACAAAGAGACCCAGGGCAAGACCAACGACTAGATGGCGGGATGAAATAGCAAATTTTGCAGGAGTAAACTGGAATCAGAGGACACAGACCGAAATGACTGGAAAAGATTGAGAGAGGCCTACGTCCTGCGGTGGAATGATACAGGCTGATAATGATGATATGTATATGTATATATATGTATGTATATATATATATATATATATATATATATATATATATATATATATATATAAGTACACTAAGCTATTTAGGAAAAAAACATTTAGGAAGATACCATTACCTATGCCTCCAGTACTAAAAGATTCTGAGCAATACCTTGTCATGGTACAGAAAAAGTCCCCCAAAATAATGATAATGAAGTCATTCAATTATCTTCGTCGGGACAAACCACTCACAGAATCATCTCCAGCACAGCTTCTATGAAACATACAATGAGATCCATACAGTGGAGTACCAGCAAAACTCAAGAACTTGAAACAGGTCCGATCAAGAACGGTAGGGATTTCACCAAGAATAAGACCAGCTTGTTCCTTCTATTTCATGGATGGACCATTTTTTCAGAAAGTACTGGTACGAGAACAAACTACCCCTGTAGAATGTCTGTAGTTTACTGCTAATTTATTAAATAGTAAGAATGTATAAGATATCTGCTAGAATCCAATTTGTTGATTACATAAGAGTATTGTACATAATATTAATTTTATCGAACATGTTTTTTACCAGTTTCCTTTTATCAGTTTTCACCATCTAACACCTATCAATGTTCCACTCTTTTGTCTTTCACTAATAGCCATGTGGGCTCAAGTGTCCAGTTTCAGCCTCTTCGCGGGCCTGAGAACTCTCCTCTGGCCTCATGCCTCCACAAGCAGACGACTGGTGCCTTGATGCATGCACTCACGGCAAACATCATTATCAGCGACAACCCTTAGCGGGCATGGGACTGTCACTCTGACGCCAGCGACTGGTGATTGTCTGCAAACCTTATCATCACGCGAGTCGCCTGAGTGTATGGTCAGCCTTAAGTGGAGTCCAAGGTAATCAAAGAATCTTAGTGATGTCAAACCCATGTCTAAACTGTCAAAACGACCTTGAGAGTAATGGTGATAAAATTACGCCAAGAAGAAGAGGATTTGAAGGAGTAAATGGGAACAGGGTTATTTCATAGTTTAGTCTGCATAACGGGGTTTGAAGTGTGGACTCTGTATAGTATAGTCACCTCATAAATTGAGGTATTTTTTAAACCTAATCCTAAAGACATGGGTATAGATAAATGGAATGATTAGACTAAAATATATATGGATTTATACGATCACAATATAGAAAAATAATATGTTTACTCACTATTTCATTGTATATATCCTAGTTCAACGCTTGCTAAAAATGTGCCTTTTCTGGGTTGGCAAATTGCTTGATTAGATATAATGTAAGACATAATAAATACACAAACATATAACACTGCAACTTGAACGAAACATACGTTACGATTAAAAAAAAAAAAAAAAAAAAAAAACTGTGTTCGGAGAGGTATGATTTTGTTCTATCATACATAAACTAGAATTTGCCTCATTAATTTTCACAAGCTCATTGCCTTAAACCGGTACACTTTGTTTGAATTTAATGAACTCAAGCATAATCATTGTGTATAATTGTTATTGATAATTTTGCTATATATGATAAGTATTACACATGTATTTGTATGTATATAATATATATGCATATATATGCTTATATATGTATATATATATGTGTGTGTGTGTGTGTGTCTGTGTATGTGTATGTGTTTGTATATGTAATTATACATTTCAATATATATATATATATATATATATATATATATATATATATATATTCATATATGTATATATATATATATATATATATATATATATATATATATATATATAAATTCATATAGTGTATTATATTTATATATATATATATATATATATATATATATATATATATATATATACATATATATATATATATATATATATATATATACACATATATATATATATATATTCATTCATATGAGTGTATTATATATATATATATATATATATATATATATATATATATATATATATATATATATACATATATGTATATATATATATATATATATATATATATATATATATATATATATACATATATATATATATGTATATATATATTCATTCATATGAGTGTATTATATATATATATATATATATATATATATATATATATATATATATATATATATATATTCATATGTATATATATAATATATATATATATATATATATATATATATATATATGTATATATATATATATATATATATATATATATATATATGTATGTATGTATTTATGCATGTTTGTGTGTGTGTGTGTGTGTGTGTGTAAATACACATGACAGGGAAGTTCACTGCATCAAGGTAAGTTTCACAGCTGTAAATGTAACAGCCACCTATCGTGACTAGTTAAAAGTTGTTGTTTTTTATGTGTCAAAAGTTATTACATGTGTCACGGACGCTTAAATGTGTGTTCTCGCTTACGTAACGCACGTTCAATTTTACGTTCATATTAAAAAAAAAAAAAAAAAAAAAAAAAAAAAACTTTCTGCAAACTAGTCATTACAGCAGCCTGTTGCATTTTGGTT
>BOPN01001505.1:127500-130000 GCA_017312705.2 Penaeus japonicus
ATTCAGCTGCCGTGTAAGCAGAAAGGGTATATTTCGTCCTAAGAAATAAGTTCTTTATTTTGTGTATTTTCGTGCCGACGGTTTGCGTGCTCGTGATCGGCAAAAAATATCAAGTTTATGACCATCGCACCTGACCTGATACTCCCAGGCGGAGACACTGGGTAAATAAATTAATACTTTGGCATATTTCCAGCGACAGAAACTCTTCTTTGACAGTATGCCTAACACGAACTACTTCATGGCACAAGTTCACCAAAAGAACCCAATGTTTAGTACTAGATATCCTGGACACGTGACTGAAAATTAAAATCACTTGTACTGTTTGGATGAATATGTGTGTTTGTATATATCTATTTCTCTCTCTCTCTTTTTCTCTTTCTTTTTCTCTCTCTTTATATATATATATATATATATATATATATATATATATATATATATATATATATATATATATATATACATATATATGTGTGTGTGTGTGTATGTGTGTGTGTGTGTGTGTGTGTTTGTGTGTGTGTGTGTGTGTGTATTGGTTGCGTTGTGTGTGTTTGTGTCCCATTTATTGTCCTCAGTAGTTAGAAACATTAGGAACTTTGGTACTCCAACTCTTGATGCCGTTAGATGTGTACTCCCTAGATCAGTAAAGGCACGAAAGATAGATAGCCTTCGGCACTGGAACTTTTCCGATCGATCACCCTGAAAGCCGACAATAGGAGAGACCTCGGTAGGAGGAGGGACTGTCCTTCTAAGAGAGGACACCTTTCGCACTGATTGCTCGAGGTTCTTGCTCTTGAAACAGCGGGTCATGAGCAGTTCTCAGGAGGACCAAAGACGTCTTCATCAAGACCATACTAATGCTCTTGGTTGAACAGGTGAAGTATGAATTTTGATTACCATGCATAGAATCTTTATTGTTTTATGATTATATTATCAATGTCACGCATTTTTGTAGAGCGGTGTGTGTGTGTGTGTGTGTGTGTGTGTGTGTGTGTGTGTGTGTGTGTGTGTGTGTGTGTGTGTGTGTGTGTGTGTGAATATATAGAAATATATTCGTGCGTGTGTATATATGTTTATGCGTGCGTGTAAATGAATGGAGAGACAGATACAGCCACACGATCTATGGTAGGGACTGGCCTCAATGATCGGCCATTCTTCAAAAAGCGGAAGTCGAACATTACGCTGACAGCGGGCTTAGCTGAGAGCGAGCATTCTCGTTTTCACCTTCAGTTTTTCAGTTGAATAAGTTGATGTTACAGGAATGAGTAAGAGGACAAACAATTATAATTTATTTTGAGGTCAAGAATTGTGATGATAATGTTTATAGGAGGATTATCAGTACGAAAATACTTTTACTATGACTAATTTTCGACTACTGCTTATATTGCCTACTACAACTACAAATTCAACCATAATTACAACTTTAACCAAAACTACTACTGCTACTACTACTACTACTCTACTGCTGCTGTAGCTGGAGCTATCAATAAAAATAACAGCAATGACAATTACGATAGTTATGATCTTTACAGTAACAATGGCAATGATAATGAAAATTACATTTTTGCTATTACTTTTATTAACGTCCCATTAATACCCTTGTAAATGCAATGATTGATTATTCAATTGCTATCATAAGAGATACTATGACCATTATAATTCCACCATCCATTATGACGAATAAAAAAGTTTCCATCGTTTTTATGAAGCATAAGTGCAAGAGGACCAGAAAAGCTATCAAGAGTGTTAGCATATCCAGCGAAAGGGCGTTTATGAGGAAAGGCACAAGTTATTCCAGATTTCATCAACTTATGCATAAATTCGATCAATTTATTAGATTTTTATTCCTTGTACTAGATCTGTTGTTTTGACTTTGCTCTCTTCCTCTTAATTCTACTTGTCTTTGAGACGTTTGCGAGAATGGACGAAGGTAATTACACATCACACTCGCTCTAATATCAGCTTTGATATACGCATTTTCATCATATTTTCTTCCCAGTATAATGTTGTCGAATCCAAAGGTGCGCGTTACACACACACACACACACGCACGCACACACACACACACACACACACACACACACACACACACACACACACACACACACACACACACACACACACACACATACACACACACACACACACACACACACACACACATACACACACACACACACACACACACACACACACACACACACACACACACACACACACACACACACACACATACACACACACACACACACACACACACACACACACACACACACACACACACACACACACACACACACACATACACACACACACACACACACACACACACACACACACACACACACACACACACACACACACACACACACATACACACACACACACACACACACACACACACACACACACACACACACACACACACACACACACACACACATACACACACACACACACACACACACACACACACACACACACACACACACACACACACACA
>BOPN01001505.1:163307-168307 GCA_017312705.2 Penaeus japonicus
CTCTCCATCCCTCAGCCTCGTAAGAACAATGAATGCTCAACGAAAACCCTTTATTTCACCGATTGTTTTACCTTTCAAATTACCCGTGTGCGTTTTTTTTTCTTCTTCTTCTTCTTTGTTTTATTTTTTTCGTAGTGAGCCGATCATTCTCCATCGCTACTTTCGTTATATATTATGGTAAAAAGACCCACAGGTCTAAGAGGGTTAACTAGCGCATGTGATGTGATGGAAATAGGATGGAAATGGGGCGTCGGAGCGTGGCTTGCGGTAAGAACCCTTCGAAGGCGCACTGGGTTAGGGATAGATGTGGTTGAAAGTTTTAGTACAAAACTTAAAATCATAACCACATAAAGTAAAAGGCACTAAAGCTGAATGAAATCCGGGAAATAAAAGTAAACTTGACTAAAACCGGGTATTTTCAGGGGGTCTTAGAAGAGAGTTTTCTGTTTTCCTTCACCTTTCTTTTATTTTCTATGGTTGCGTTGCGAATAAACTAAGTACTTGGAATACAATGTTTGTGTGTGTGTGTGTGTGTTGCTTTTATATCTATATATATTTTTATATCTATGTATATATCTACATGTGTGTATATATATCTATCTATCTATCTATCTATCTATCTATCTATCTATCTATATATATATATATATATATATATATATATATATATATATATATATATATAAGGGATATAATATCATGCATATATGTGAGTACTATATATCTAAGTGTATATGCACGCACGTACGTGCACATACACACACATACACACACACACACACACAAACACACACACATGTATGATTCTGAGAACAAATCCCTAAGATAAAAAAAATGACATAAAAATAGGAAAAAGTATCTATAACATTGACTATTACCATGCATGGCTTATCACGTATATGCAAAAGTTATACAATCATGGGAAAACACATTGATGAATTAGCACAATTTCTCTTTACAATTTCTGAATCTGATCTTCCACAGTGAGCTGGGGCTGGATTCACTAGCAGCTTTTTTAAATCTCCCTCAGTACTGTACATATCCTCTGAGATGCCATTATGATCTGGACAGCGCCGAGCTATGGGCTATTCACTACACGATCGGACGAGAGCTCTTACTTAAGATCACTGCAGGTGTAATTTACTCCTCTGATAACAGATGGTCAAGATTAGCTTTCGCCCAATTCTGAGCCCAAAAATCATCTACGACAATGCCAATCGCAAAGTTTTCCACCAGGGCTTTGTCTCCCAGCCATTGTGTGTTTTGCTAAAGCGCGCTTCGTTAGCTTTAGTTTGCATTGCATTGACAGACAGTTCCGCCAAGCTACTGTGATCCGCCACGACCTTGACCAGACTAATCTGTTGATTTGCAACCGTTTTGTTGCTCGATCCTTGCTTGCTTGCAAACTCTTTTTACATGTGCGGAAATATCTTGTAATGCCTC
Organism: Penaeus japonicus; assembly: GCA_017312705.2. Classification (NCBI taxonomy): domain Eukaryota; kingdom Metazoa; phylum Arthropoda; class Malacostraca; order Decapoda; family Penaeidae; genus Penaeus; species Penaeus japonicus. The sequence continues at coordinate 164,751 of BOPN01001505.1, forward strand.
AAATTTATTGTAGTTCTACCTTAACTTCTCACAAGCATTAACTATTTCGTTATTTGGAAATAATTTAAACAAGCGTACCAACCCCTACTGGTTACAATTCATGTACCTGTTCTGTATGTGGTTGATGGTTCCTACGAGTGGTCCACGGAAGGACGACCATACACCCGGAGTAATCGGGTTATTGTAGATTGTAGCTAGATTTCCGGGTTCCTGTATTGCATCAAGTATATTACGGATCAACACAATATTTTCTGATATTGACAATATTTGTTAGAACAACAGAGTCTTTTCTAAGGATCTTGTTTTAAATCTGAATAATTTCTTTCAAAGATTAATGAGTAGAGTGCCATCCAAGTCGTGAGTGTGGGATTAGGCATTGTTTGAGGTTGATTCTAAGGTTGGCTATGATGGAAAGCAGAGAGCATGTCTGGGATCTCTTAATCATGTCTAACTTAGTTGGATATATTGTAAGATATTAAACACAGCTGCCTGGAGGGTTCATGATATGTAGTGGCTGATTATAATACCGATTTTGCGTTGTGCTATTCAGTCCAGAAGTGCCTTGAAAATATCAATGTTTGGCTTGGATCTTCCATGCTTTCTCAGTTTTATGCTTTATGCAGCTAAAAAGCTAGATTGGTTGACGAGATTTTTACGAAGAGCAAAATCATAAGAATCTCTCTTTGTCACCTACACGCAGCCCAAAGTTTTTATACAAAGGTTGATATTGAATCTGATAAGTTAAAGACCTATCTATTGGATTTGGATTCACAAGATGGCGCTGATCACGATGGCCTTTTAAGTTCTTGAAACCGATGGCTGAACGACCAGCTATTAAATTCCAAGGGATGTGTTCTTTCAAATATTTCGAGTGGTTCGTTATCTTTCTTCTTATTGCTATCATTTGAAAGCGACAGCGTCATCTCGGCGCATTCGCCCAGAGGCAGACTATCCGAGAGAATCATCGGGAGCTCCTTGGTTCCGGGATTTAGTGTGTCACAAGAGATCAGAGTTGTAAGCATCGTTAATCCGGCAACTCAACCATGGCAACGCTCCCGCCCGCGATGTGGCAACTTCTGTTGATCTCTAGAAAGGACAGCGTTTTTTCAGCAATTGGATATAGATAACGATAACGGGAAGGGAGTTTAGGTGCCTCTTTGAGGGTGATTAAAGTTTACCAAAATTAAGAAGTTATATTTCATTTTATATCCAAGGTCAGGTAATTCCGTATTAACAATAAAAGACTCACACATGCACTCACACATTCACGCAGATATATGTATATATGTACAAATATATATATATATATATATATATATATATATATATATATATAGCTGGCAGTGCTAATAAGATATATCATCATGTTATTCAAATAATAAGGGTAATAACATTGACAATTATTTGCTAGTAAATAGTTCTGATGATTTTAATGTTTAAAATATAGCTTTTGAGAACATAAAGATTTCAAGTCATTGAAGGAAAATTGAAGGATACGAGAGTAAAGGAGCTTCTGCTTGTCCGCTGGTGAACGGTGGAGATAAACTAGAAAAATCAATTTACAGGCTGTAATGCTAGAGAAAATATGCATATACTAGGATGAAATAATATGAAATCGTAGCTTTGTTTATCTTCAGTGCCTCTTAACTCGGTCCCTTACCTTTGGCACACTTGTAGGATGGTGAGAATTCTATGGGAACTGTTTCCAAACCGCAATAATGTTGCCGTTTATAATAAATATAAGGCATCTGTCATATAGGAGCTCACAGTGGACGCTTGTTGTCCTTAAAAAGGATAAATAAGAAAAGGATAGTTGTTTTGTAGCTTGGAATCGAAATCGTTTTGAATTCCTCATTGATAATTTAAACTAGATATCATGTACTTAAATACACACATCAAAATTTACTTTAATCACAATCAAATAATGAGTATTGGGCCAGGCGCCTGGTTGCTAGCTTGGTTGGTTGCCATAACAAGAGTCGCATATCAAAGTCACTATCGGATCACTGTATCTTTATATATATACACATCTATATAAATATATATATATATATATATATATATATATATATATATATATATATATATATATATATATATATATGCATGTATGTATAATTTATATTACATACATACATACATACATACATATATATATATATATATATATATATATATATATATATATATATATATATACATATACATACATACATACATACACACACACACACACACACACACACACACACACACACACACACACACACACACACACACACACACACACACAAACAAGCAAACAAACAAACACACATATTTATATTTATATTTATATATATATATATATATATATATATATATATATGTGTGTGTGTGTGTATGTGTATATATATATATATATATGTATGTATGCATCATTTATATTACATACATACATACATATATATACATACATCGATGTGTAATGGAGTGTAGTTAGTGTAATATAGTTATTAACTTATCCTGGTGACAATAATATTAATGGTATTGTCATTGATGTCATTGTTATAGCAATAGAACTCAAACTATAAGAAATAATTCACGTATGAACCATAATTTCTATGAATGATAAGTATACGCTTGTACTTTTTATGTGTGTGTGCAGTCTATGCTGTTTCGCCAGAACTCGAACTGAGAAATACATTGAACTTTTAATTATCTAAGATGTTCCCTTCTAACTTCAATGTATGCTAATAAGGAATATTACAAAATGCGCCATCCTTTATATCTTAGCAAGTATTGTATATGTCGATCTATATCAAGAAAAGTATTATTTCTGGCTTGAATAAATAGTTCCGTTACTGGTTGTTGCATTTCGACCAGTTCCGCTACTGTCGCTAGTTGAAAGTTACATTACCCACAGTGCATTACGGTATCTATAACCATATTTTGAGAATTGTTGTTTGGTACTTTGTGTAGAACCAAGATTAATATCGTGTTTGAGAATATCTTACTAGATCGAGAAAGTAAAATAGTGGTACATATTTGTGCATGACTATATATTCTGGCATTTTTATAAAAGAGCGTTAACCTTGATCTGATTTTTAAGTAAATATATGTATAATACCTTTTCCTCAGATTAAATTATCTATACTATAAAGAGCTGTCCAAACTAATATGTTTTCTTCTGTTCTTTCAGGATCCGTGACAGGAATTCTTCGGAGACGATTCGGCTTCGCATTTCCGTATAACCGACGGCAGTGTTTTGTTAAGAGTGGGACGTACTTCCGCTAAACACAGTAATTCTTGAAGGTGATATCGCAAATCGGTCTATGGAATTATTTCACCTCATTATTTCACAACATAATTCTACGTAACACGACTCGCAGAGTTGAAAATGCCGCTTTATTTTGATCGACTTATTCAAACGTGTGTTTAAAATGTGTCTAAGTCTTAACAGCTTGTTGAGACAATACGAATAGAAAATAGAAAGTGATTGTTGTGACGTACCTAGAATCACCGCGAGGGGTTCTGCTTATACATATTGTATGCAGAAACAGGAAATTCATTTCCAG
>BOPN01001505.1:193307-196161 GCA_017312705.2 Penaeus japonicus
AAAGGAGAATTTTCAGACTGAAAGTTAGCGAAGTCTGGAGGGAATTCATCGCGCTAAAAAATGGAATTTCATCAGAGAATTCTTCATGGCTTTGTCTTTGTGCTCGCTAATGGGACAGCGAGGTCATCAAGGATTCAAAGCGAAATGCTACAAGACTGAAACAGAGCCAAAGGGAAGAGGGAGAATCAAAATAAATAGACATTAAAAGAAAAGGCATATATGGAAGGGGGAGATCAAGATGAAAGGGAAATGTCGAATTCAGCGAAATGAATTGTCTTTTAGAAAAAAATGTACACAAGACCTGAGTGCGACGAGTAATTGAAACTATCTGCTGAGTAAAAGTAGGTTGGCGCGAGCGATGAAAAAGAAGAAAAAAAAGGGAAAAATACAAGCCAGAGATCAATACATAAAGTACACCAACGAAATAAATGAAGAACCCAGTTTGTAGACCACGCAATTCAAAGAAAAGAAAAAAAGAAAGAAAAGAAAAAAAAGCTAAAACGCACGTAGGAAACACCTTAGAATTTCGAATTTGTTTACTCTCCCTTCCTTCTTTTTATCCCCGGCTTCTCGGTCTCCTTCTCTTCCCTCTCCGCTATCGAGTTCATTCAGATTTCATCATCCTGATTCCTCCGGCAGAGTCGAGACTGCACACTACTCCTCTTGTGTCGACACTGCATTTCCTCTTAAAACGCCTGGACTGATTCCGAGTAAATGGAAGGCTATGGCGACGTCTTATTTTGCAAACTTCTTTTGCAGTATGCGGATGATTTTAAAGTATTGGAGTATTTCTCTCTCTCTCACACACACACACACAAACACACACACACACACACACACATACACACAGTCACACACACACACATACACACACACACACACACACACACACACACATATATATGTGTGTGTGTGTGTGTGTATGTATATATACGTATAAGTATATATATATATATAATATATATATATATATATATATATATATATATCATATATATATTTATGTATATAATATATATATATATACCTATCTATATAATCAGCAAAAAACATCTACCTAAATTCATACAACACCACGTCTTACCAGAGGCAGACGAAGCACCTAAGTGGCAGGGGAGGGGGAGTGGGGGTGACAGGCCTTTTAATTCGCGGAGGCAAGGCAGTTACGGGGCCTCGGAAGGATCGGTTGCAGGGAAGAGAAAGATTAGAAGAAGCAAATGGAAGAAAAAGTTTGGGAAAGACATAGAGGCAGAAAGAGAGTGATGTGAGATAAATCTGGTGAGAAAAAAAAATGAGATGAGTGATGTAAAGAAGGAAAGGGAGAGTGAGACAGAAAGATTATGGCGGCGAGAGGGGGTGGGGAGGGATAATCGGAAAGAAAGGCAATGATAATTGATACGAATGATAAGGATATATTGACAATAATGCTGGTAAAAACAAAAATTATAATGCTGGTTAGTAGCAAACTAAAAATTGATATGATAATAAAAACAACAATAAAAATGCAAATAATCGTAGTAAAGTAATTAGCTATTATGATAACAACAGTAATGATGATAATAACAATATTAATTACAATTATATCATTGTTATTACTATCATTATTGTTTTCTTAATCAATGCTCTTATTATTGCTTTCAATATTATTATTATTATTATCATCATCATCATCATCATCATCATCATCATTATTATCATTATTATCATTATTTCATTATCAACATTATCATTATCATCATAGTCATCATTATTATCATTATTATCATAATGAATATTATCATAATTGTAATATACAGAAAAAAATATTGCCAATATAATGATTCTAATAATACAATTATATTAACAATAATAGTTATACAGAAAGTAATTGAAACGTGAAATTAGATATATTTATTAATGATAATTGTGATGACTATAATGACATTATGAATGGTAATGATGCTGACAGTTACAAGGTAATGATGATGATAATGATGATAATAATAAGGATAATAATAACGATGTTAATGGTAGCAATGGTGGTGGTGGTTGTGGTGAAGGTTGTGGTGGTGGTGTTGGTGCTGCTGCTGCTGCTGCTGTTGATGATGATGATGATATAAAGATCTAAATATTCCATGAAATTCTTTAAGTAGTTAGGAAACTAACAATTATTTTTACAGTCCCTCTACAACCCTTATAACAAATTCCCTTGCTTTGTTCTACTTCTCCTTCCGTCAGTTTTGATCTTTCTGTTCTTCATACTAACTTTTACCCTCTCTTATCCTTCACATCTTACCTGATCTTTCTTTCGCTTCCTCTATTCCATCATCTTTACTCACCAATGGATCAGTACTTCTACATCTTTCCCCCCCTCCCCACCACCACTCCATAGGGTGCCCCTGGAAGTAAGACACATCGGCTTGTTTTCAGGGACTGATACAGAGCGGAAGTAGATTCATGTTGTTTCTGGCACATACATTTTCTGATAGATTTTTTTATTTTTTTTATTATTATCCACTAGAGTTATTTCTATGCAAATTGACTTGTTTTCTTGTTTTCAAGGACTAATGGCTTTCCCTGTTGTTACTTTATTATTTTTGTTTTTTTTCCCGGGACCTGATATCATACATATGCTGCGTCTTCTTGGTGGGACTCTAGAGAAAGACAGGCAGTGTCGTGTGGTGTTCGGTTTTTCCGGAAATAAAAAAGATCGGCGTACACAGTCAATCAGTGGCACATATATAGAGGTGTGTATGCTCTTTCTCTCTCTCTCTCTCTCTCTGTCTGTCTCTCTCTGTCTCTCTCTCTCTCTCTCTCTCTCTCTCTCTCTCTCTCTCTCTCCCTCTGTCTCTCTCTCTCTCTCTCTCTCTCTTTC
>BOPN01001505.1:231824-239324 GCA_017312705.2 Penaeus japonicus
ACTATTTATATATAACTGTTGTTATCATTATATCAGTAATATTATTAGTGTTGATGCTAATAGTAATATCCATCAAGAACGTAAAGACACGAGAATATATAGAAAATTCATGAGAGATCATCCACTTTTCATTCGCTGCAATTATTCGGAAGTCAGCTGTCAGCTGTCAGTCCCTTCCTGAGTCCTAGCCTCGTACATCTCAGAAGTTCCATCCGCCTTCAGCCACGCACCATAAAGGATCTCAGTCGGAAAATATAAATTCGCCAAAGATATTTTCCGGGTCCCTGGACGGCCAAAATGGCATTAAGCGCAACACAAGCCCGACAGCAGCTGCCAGGTCTGTCTTCGTGGCTGTCCGGTCCGTTATCTGCCTCTGCAGACAGACGGGAGGGAGTGGGCGGCCCCACTGCCAAGGGCGGGGCGGGAGGGACGCAGGGGCGGAGGGAGAGACAGACACCCTCATCTCAATGTGTTCGTCTCTTCTCTTTTCCTCTCTTTCTTTCATCTCTCTCTCTCTCTCTCTCTCTCTCTCTCTCTCTCTCTCTCTCTCTCTCTTTATCTCTCTCTCTCTCTCTTTATCTCTCTCTCTCTCTCTCTCTCTCTCTCTCTCTCTCTCTCTCTCTCTCTCTCTCTCTCTCTCTCTCTCTCTCTCTCTCTCTCTCTCTCTCTCTCTCTCTCTCTCTCTCTCTCTCTCTCTCTCTCTCTCTCTCTCTCGTGTCTTTCCTTCGCTCCACCTCTATTCTCGCAAAATTTTTCATTCTCCCCAGGCCCCGTAACTGCCTTGCCTTTGCTGGCGAATTAAAAGGCATGTCTGCCCCCTCCCCTCCTCCTCCCCCTCCCCCCTCCCCCCGCCACCTCCGCATGTCATCCTCCAGCATCCACGTCACGTCCGGAGCATCACCGAGAGCTCATCTCGGTTGACGGCGTCAGCGTGACCTTTTTCCACTTATCTTATCATTCATGTTCTTAGATTCGGCGGTGTTAGCGTCTCTTGTTTGTAATTCTGTAAACACTGTTTCCTTACTAAGCTCTTATCTTGAGGTATTTTTAACATGTTTCTGATCCTTTTCATTGTCGACATCATCACTATCACAGTCGCGAATGGCCGAAATCGAACAGACTTCCCGCCATCACTATCGACATCATACAATTGTAATGCAATTGTCGAATATTTCGCAACGGTGATGCGTCAAAGGAATCATGAAAGTTATGTTGAAATAAGCAAAGTAACGTTGAGCGTCAACTGGTGCTAACAGTTGCAGAAAATAATTGATGAGTCTGACTAACAATTACGGCGAATTTTTCAATGTATACTTCATGCTTTATTGTAAAGTTGCTTTCATGTATTTTGTTTGATCGCTTTGGTGATTTTTTGTTTTAACATTTGCTATTTGATCACTATCTATATAACTATATAATTGGTATTTTTATCTAAAGAACATATATATATCATAATGTATTTCATTCCACATTACATCGTTTCTACTAACATCCTTGCCAACCTTCGGGAATCAAAGGCAAGGTTGGTGCGAGATCCGAATAGACCCACTGGATATGCCTGTAAAAATGATGCTGTGAGGTGGCCATTTTTTTGCCCCGAGCTTGACCCTTGATGGCGCTGGCACTCGCATAGAGCCAGGTCGAATGACCGCGAGAGGCTGACCGAGCTCCTACACACGCAACAAAGCTTAGATTTGCGCCACCCTCATCAACAAACAGTGTTAGCAGGAATACAGATACATAGCATTGCTGTGTTTTACGTTCTTTTTTTCCGAAAGAAAATACAAAACTCCTTGTCATATTTGACCACCTCTTTGCCGCTTGTCTGGGTCTGCTATGGATGTGGCCTTCTGGAACGATGAATGGCCGTTACTAAAGGGCAGTCAGAGGGATTTCCAAGTGGGAGGGGAGTTGCAGGCGCCATTTTAGGAGGAAATTTACATCCTTGGTAGGCAAACGGAAACCCAGATCTTGAAAGAGATTTCGAAAAACACTGTCATCGTCAACTGTATCATATGATTAGATGCTTAAGCATGAGTTTGATTTCAAAAGCGAATCTTTGCGAATGCAAATCAAGAGGATTCTCTCTCTCTACCTATCTATCTATCTTTCTCTCTCTCTCTCCCTCTCCCTCTCTCTCTCTCTCTATCTATCTCTCTCTATATATATCTCTCTATCTCTCTCTCTCTCTCTCCGTCTCTCTCTCTCTATCTATCTCTCTATATATCTATCTATCTATCTCTCTATCTCTCTCTCTCCCTCTCTCTCTATCTCTCTCTCTCTCTATCTCTATCTATCTCTCTCCCTCTCTCTCTCTCTATCTATCTATCTCTCTATCTCTCTATCTCTCTCTCTCTCTCTCTCTCTCTCTCTCTCTCTCTCTCTCTCTCTCTCTCTCTCTCTCTCTCTCTCTCTCTCTCTCTCTCTCTCTCTCTCTCTCTCTCTCTCTATCGCTCTCTCTCTCTCTCTCTCTCTCTCTCTCTCTCTCTCTCTCTCTCTCTCTCTCTCTCTCTCTCTCTCTCTCTCTCTCTCTCTCTCTCTCTCTCTCTCTCTCTCTCTCTCTCTCTCTCTCTCTCTCTCTCTCTCTCTCTCTCTCTCTCTCTCTCTCTCTCTCTCTCTCTCTCTCTCTCTCTCTGCTCCAAAAGACAAAGCAGGCTCTGCAACCGTTAGGAATGGAATCGTTTAATGACAAAATATGAAGCGTCTTATTCCAGGAGCAACCAGAAATGCTGTTGAAGTTCAGGCCATATTCAGCAACGCTTGAAATTGTGCACAGTGTTACTAACATGGAGCAAGTTGTATAATTTTGTCAAAGACCTTTACTCTGCAGATGGCATGATTATCATTTATGCAGTCAAACAGTAACATAAAGTAACTCCAAGATCTTATTTTCCTCCCAACTATCAGTTCAGCATTTTGATATGCTTATACGCGTGAGTCTTGAGGGAAAATATACATACATACATACATACACACACACACATATATATATATATATATGTATATATATATATATATATATATATATATATATATATATATATATATATATATATATATATAATACCTGACGAAGGGTTTATACAGATTCGGTTTATTCTATAACGCAAATAGCTTACGTTAAGGAAAACGAGAAGTAATAAACACTATGGTACAATGATCCTAATAACCAAACTCTATAACGACACGTACAAGCAGGAGGCGAAATCGGGCGTCAGTGATGTTAATTCAAGTCTGTCTGTTTGTTCCATTACGGTTTATCATAAGAGGTCTTCCCAGTAGCATTCCGAGTCGTAAGGGCAATCAAAGGTAGTCAGCTCTGTTAAGGGCAACATAATTGGAAGACAACTATGTGCAAAGTAATTACTTGTCAAAGATGACATGACGTGGCTCAATAGATAGGTGTTTCCGGAGAGAGGTTTTGCCCGGAGGTCAGGTCAGAGGGGAGAGCCAGTCCTTCGGTGGTGGCTGGCTGACCGAGAGTGTTTCAGAGAGCGAGGACGAGAGGGTAGGGTTTAAATAGCCCGAGGTCATGTCAGCTCATGTCTGGAAGAGAATCGTGACCCGTTTTCCTCAGGCCACGTGGCAGAGAGAGAGAAAGAAGGGGAAAGAGAAAGAAGGAGAGAGAGAGATAGAGAGAGAGATAGCGAATGAAAGTGGTGTCGTTGGATTATTTATAGATGTACATTTAGATTTTAAATGTACATTTCTTTATTCATTTTTAAGAAGGATGCATTTTTAATTTTGTTATGTATCATTTTTTGACATTTCTCCGAGAAAACTGTATTTTTGTCTTGTAATTTTCCTTTTCGCAATATATTTAATTCGTGAGATACATTTGTTATTATTATAATTACTCCTTTGGTGCTGTTAGATAAGGAAAGCATGGTTCTGTGAGCCTCCTTTGTTCATTGCAGTGACCTCAAGCAGGAACTCATTATGGCTCTCCTACCCTTCATCCGCTCACCACACGTGGCCCTCGAGCTCATTCTCTCTCTCTCTCTCTCTCTCTCTCTCTCTATGTGTGTATCTTTCTTTCTCTCTCTGTCTTTGTCTATGTCTCTCTCTCTCTATCTATCTATCTATCTATCTTTCTCTCTCTGTCTTTGTCTATGTCTCTCTCTCTGTCTCTCTCTCTGTCTCTCTCTCTCTCTATCCATCTCTCTCTCTCTCTCTCTCTCTCTCTCTCTCTCTCTCTCTCTCTCTCTCTCTCTCTCTCTCTCTCTCTCTCTCTCTCTCTCTCTCTCTCTCTCACCCTCATATACATGTCTAAACAATCAGGCAAATAAACAAACACACGCTGCCTCTCCGCCGGGTAGCTCTCCCAGTTCTTGTTGTAATAATTCACTCTCGGTCGTGGTCTTTTTGTCACGTATACGACAGAAGTAAAAGGAATACATTTTGATAATGATATGCATCTTCAATCTCCGGCTACACATTATGCCAGAGAGAGAATAGTTAAAGTTCGAGACTTTTATCCTCTCGAGTATCGCAGTTAAAACTGGTCCCTGAGACGCTGTTGCAGGGCCCGACTAGGTCCGTGGCCTGGTTCTTGAGGAAAGTGCGGCCTATTGTGCGGCCGCGAGGCACCCATTCTTCCAGGCAGGAGCTCCCGCGGGGGAAGGGAAGAGGTGTTGCGGTAGAGGCTTGTATCATCTGGAGTGGATATGGAAATGGGCGTCAGGAGTCATGGGAACACCAGACATTTTTTTAAAGATATGATATATTAACTTCATTCATAAGGAATTGGCCAAATATTTAGGTGAATGATATATTATATTTGTAAAAGAATTGTAGGCGAATGATAGTGAAAACGACTTCGTCAGTGTGTTTTGTCTTTGATGGTCCATTCAAGCTCTGTTTGTTTGTTTTTTTCCCCTTTTTTTTAACGGATCCCTTTATCGTGACTTTCCTGAATGGCCGGGCTCTTATGAGGCCAACTCCGTCTTCCTTCTGAGCAGTAGCTTTATGCGTGATTTTCTTCTTTTAGTTTTCGCCTTGTTTTTATTCTTTAAGTTCCTCCTTATTCTGGCGTTTCAAAACAAATAAACAAGTCCTCGCGCCTGTCAGAGCTGGAGAATAAATCAATACGTACATCAAAAGAGGAAGTCATCTGAATTGTGTGAAACGATAATTTGTTCAATAGTTCAAGTGTGCTCTCACGCGTGGGGGAATAAGAATTATTTTTCGCTACGTTTCGAATAGCTCCATGTCTCCTCTCCCCTTCCTGACACATTAGCTCCCCGTTTCCGGTTTACTTTTCAGATTTTTTATAATAGTCATGTGCTTTAGACTATATATATATATATATATATATATATATATATATATATATATATATATATATATATATATATATATATGTATGTATATACATACATATATATATATATATATATATATATATATATATATATATATATATATATATATATACATATATATTTATATATATATATGTGTGTGTGTATGTATATATATATATATATATATATATATATATATATATATATATATATATATATATATATATATATATATATATATTCACATTCATATATATATATATATATATATATATATATATATATATATATATATATATATATATATATACATATATATATATACATATATATGTATATATATATATATATATATATATATATATATATATATATATAAATATATATATATATGTATATATATATATATATATATATATATATGTATATATATATGTATATATATACATACATTTATACATATGCATATATATGTTTTAACAAGGATTTTATTCTTAGACATTTCTTTTAATTTCGCGAAGGCAAGAGTTACATTACTGAAGGCGCTGCACTTTCTGCGAGAGTAAAAGAAATGCCAAAGGTTTCTGAAATATGTGTAGTGTGACTCCCTGTCTTCTTAGTCACCCCAAGAATTTTTGTTTAAATGACATGGAATTCATTTTTAAATTCCAACATACATCTGAAAAAAAAGATTGGTAGAAGAAAATGATCGAAAACTTATGATGTAATTATTAAATCAATATTAAAGATCCTTATTATTAGTATCAGTCTACACATCACTGTCATTATATGTATAAACCTTTTAAAAGACGATCTGAAAAGGTTGTCAAAATTCATTGTCAAAATTCTATTAATGTTTGTCACGTTAGTTATAGAATTTATATATAGAATGTAGATACGTATGCATATATATATATATATATATATATATATATATATATATATATATATATATATATATATATATATATATATATGTATATATATATATACATATATACATATACATATATATATATATATATATATATATATATATATATATATATATATATATATATATATATATATATATACATATATATATACATATATATATATGTATATATATATATATATATATATATATATATATATATATATATATATATATATATATATATATATACATATATATATATATATATATATATATATATATATACATATATATATACAGTATATATATATATATATATATATATATATATATATATATATATATATATATAATGAATTGGCAAAAGCGAAGGAAAATACATATGAACAGTTATATGAGAAGTTAGATATAAGGGAAGGAGAGAAAGACCTATACAGACTAGCCAGACAGAGGGAGAGAGATGGGAGGGATATACAGCATGTTAAGATGATGAAGGATGCAGACGGAAATATACTGACGAGGGAAGAAAATATATTACACAGATGGAAGGAATACTTTGAGGACCTCATGAACATTGAAAATGAAAGGGAAAGAAGGTTAGAAGAGGTGGAGGAGCTAAATCAGGATGTACCAAGGATCAGCAGAGAAGAGGTGAGGAAGGCCTTGGGGAAGATGGGGGGGCAAAGCAGTCGGCCCGGATAAGATACCAGGGAATCCTGGAAGAGCTTAGTGGAGATGGCAATGGGTTGGTTAACTAGACTGTTCAATGAGGTCTTGGAAGGAGGGAGGATGCCAGATGAATGAAGAAAAAAATTGTTAGTGCCAATTTTCAAGAACAAGGGAGATGTACAAAATTGTAGTAACTATAGGGGGATAAAGCTGTTGTGACATGCAATGAAGATATGGAAAAGAGTTGTAGAAGCGAGACTGCGGAGAGTTGTGGGGATCAGTGAAGAACAGTTTGGATTCATGCCAGGGAGAAGCACAACAGATGCAATTTTTGCTATTAGGATGTTGATGGAAAAGTACAGGGAAGGACAGAGGTTTGTTTATTGATTTAGAAAAGGCTTACGATCGGGTTCCGAGAGAAGAGCTATGGTATTGCATGAGGAGCTCGGGAGTATCAGAAAGGTATGTGAGGGTGGTGAAGGACATGTATGAAGATAGCATAACAGCAGTAAGGTGCGCAGCTGGAATGACAGAGGGTTTTGGGGTTGGGGTGGGACTTCACCAGGGATCGGCTCTGAGCCCTTTCCTATTTGCGATTATCATGGA
>BOPN01001505.1:241824-244039 GCA_017312705.2 Penaeus japonicus
ATCTGTTCGACTGTATCATGTTTAGATATATCTTTTGATAATTAACTCATCCCAAGGACCTTCCTGGGTGGTTCACATTTACTTAAATAACATCAAGATGTTGAAAGTCCCGAGCCGGAATTCTGTGCTTTTAAGGAACAATATGAAAAAAAAAAAAAATACTTACATAGCACTAATTATACAGGCATGTGGTAATCTTATGGGTTTGGTATCTACCATGCTGTTTATTCTGTCGCGAATACTAGATATTCCTAATTCCTTTCCCCTATTTAAGCTTTTAGTTGTCTTCAACCATCCAAGTGTAAGCCACATGGGCTTCCTAAGTATCAATTGCAGAGTCTTGCTATCCGTATATTGGCTTCTAGTGTTTATGTTGTATCTAGCCTGGTTTTGCATTTCTGATGGAGGGACAGCTTCAGCCATTTGAGGCATTTATATCCCTAAGTATTTGTATAACACGCCTCTCCTATTTCGATCTATATGAAATGTTTATTCCCTGTCTTTAATATCATGGCTGTTTATAATTATTAGTGGAGATAACTAAACTCATTACACCATAAATAACTAAAACAGAGTAGCATTGATTTAATAGGCAGTATGTCATCAACATAGCTAACGATTGTGCAATCTACTTTTTTTTTTAATCTTTGAATTAGATCATTCATCAGACTACAGAATGAATAAAAATGTGTGTGTGAGTGTGTATATATATATATGATGTATGTCTGTCTGTCTGTATATATGTCTGTATGTATAGATGTCTGTATGTTTGTCTCTCTGTATGTTTGTCTGTCAGTATGTATATATGTATGTAAGTATGGATGGATGGATAGATGGATGTACAAATTTTTACCTCCATGACCGGGACTCGAACCCGCGCCGTAAGATTGACAGGCACGGTGTTGAATCCGATAGGCTACTCGACCCGCCAAAAGAATTGTCTAACCAGACGCCTTATGAGGCGTCATGGAAATTTACCTATTTACTCTTAGCAGAGCAGTGATAGCGAGGTTTCACAGACAATTCCCGAGGGCGCTCGGCAGCAACTGAAGCACAAATTCAAGTCCCAAATCAGGTTACCGAGAAAGATGGTAGAATGCAGTAACGCATTTAATATAGAAATACAAATTTTACCTCCCTAACTAGTGCCATATATTAAATGCATTACTGCATTCTACCATCTTTCTCATGGAGGGATGTATTTATGTATCTATGTAAGTATGTGTGTGTATGTATGCATACATGTATGTATATATACATACATATATATGTAATTATGTACATAAGTATGTATGTATGTATGTATCTATCTATCTATTTATCTATATCTATCTATCCATATAATTATATGTATATGTATTTTTTTTTTTTTTTTTATAGACCATAGTCAGGTGAGTATGGCAACTGGTGCACAATTTTGAAATAAGCTTAACTTATGGCGGCCATGGTGACAGCTGCCTTGTGGACAAGTGCATTGTCCTGGTGAAACAAGACTATAGTCAATCAAAAGAATTATCTCAACATCCTAGAATACTGGTGCCATATTCGAATCTGCACTGGGTTGTTGACTGAAATAACGAGTGACGAGCCATGGTGATTCTGCCCCATGGACTGTCTTTTCGTCTCTGGATTGAAGTGCTGAATTCGTTGTGACAAACCGTTCGTAGAAGTCATCTAGAATACATTAAAGTTGATTGGTCTTTATCATGTGACGCCCCTTTATCCTTTCTTGTTGCGTGTCTCCTATCAATCAGAATCTTATCATGGACCCCGTTATCACTTTCATCATGAGTCACTGCGCTCGGGTAACCAGGACGTGCGGCATCATCACATGACTCCCTACCCAACTTCACAGTGGAGTATGAAGGAGAAGAGTCACCTGAAGTTTTCATCACGAAGTCATCATAGATTTCGTATGTGCTTGATTTTTTTTTTTTTTTTTTTTTTTCATTGGGCTATTTTATCGCAACACAGTATTCCGAAAGCTCCATCCTCAGACATTGCGAGACCACGCCTCACTTAGTGGTCTGCAAACAAAAAAGTATCTGGGTATGGAACTTGAAATGTTTAGCAAGAACATGTAAAATAAGCTCCAACGACATACTAAAGAACTTTGAGCGTACAATAGTTGCAATTAGGGTAGGCCGAAGACTTACTGATCCACCCTCTTGCGTGATGTATGTGTGTGTGCGTGTTGCATATATATCTATATATA
>BOPN01001505.1:249950-254950 GCA_017312705.2 Penaeus japonicus
CACACACACACACACACACACACACACACACACACACACACACACACACACACACACACACACACACACACACATATATATATATATATATATATATATGTGTGTGTGTGTGTGTGTGTGTGTGTGTGTGTGTGTGTGTATGTGTGTGTGTGTGTGTGTGTGTATGTACATTTATGTACAGTATTTAAGTATGTATGTACACTTGTATTGTACATGTGTGAATGTTTAAATTATGTTTGTATGGGCATATACATATGAACACTTTTATCACAATCATGCATATATAATAGCATGATGAAAGTGACCTTACTTAAGTGAAATCCATCAGTGTGATATTGGAAGTTGGAGCCTCCATATAACTCGGCTCTAACGAGAACAACAACGAGGAGGAAAAAGTCTGCGATTTGCTTAGGTCATCTTCATGTGTGTGTGTGTGTGTGTGTGTGTGTGTGTGTGTGTGTGTGTGTGTGTGTGTGTGTGTGTGTGTGTGTGTGTGTGTGTGTGTGTGTGTATGTGTGTGTGTGTGTGTGTGTGTGTGTGTGTACCGTCACAGATATGTCTAGCGTGCGTTGTGTTTGCACTCACCCACAGGGCCATTCGTGTCTGTCACTGAATACTCGTGCACACACACACACACACACACATACTCGCACTCGCCAAGCATCCGAGGCGCGCGGGCGGCGAGGCAGGAACTTCCTCTCCCGCGATGAGTTGGCGTTATCGAAACGAGCGGCCGTTGCTGATAGCGGCGACAGGAAGTGGACGGCGACGGCGACGGCGGCGAGGAGAGGAGAGGAGAGGAGAGGAGAGGAGAGGAGAGGAGAGGAGAGGAGAGGAGAGGAGAGGAGAGGAGAGGAGAGGAGAGGAGAGGAGAGGACGGGTAGATCCAACTCCATTACAAGTTGGTTCTCACTCGAGTGGCTTCTCTAAGATAAACTTCCTGAAGCTGAGTTGGCGCTTTTACTCCAGAGAGGCGTCGCGTAATACATTTAACTATGTATGTATGTATTAACTATTTATAGAAAGAAAGAAGGAAAGGATTAAGCATATCAAGGTTTTCTAATCATTTACGTTGAATGAACAATCTTCCTTGTTAATCTTGCTGTGGGAATTGCTGACGGTTTTCATTACTATTGTTTTTCGTTTCCAATTCTGAGAATGGCTTCCACGCTTTCATGATTATCTCCTGCGTATCAACAACCTTTCTAGTGCACACATATTATGATGGTGATGTTGGTGTTCATGATGATGGTATAAAATTATATTTATTATAATCATAATCAAAACAATACTATGATGATGATAATAATAATGATAATGATAATCATTATGATAGAAATGATAATGAAAGCAGCTCTTAACTAGCGAAGACATGTACAAATATCACAGTAGCCAAGCTTTGACATGTATTGACTACAGAAAGGCATAGGAACCGGTGCCCCATAGCCGGATTAGAGAGTGTCTGGAGTTGCTTAGGGTGGCTGAAAGTGGCTAGAAATTACTTGTTGGTAGTGAAGAACTAGACCTGGAAATCAGACTTAATATCACTGAGGAAGAGCTTAGGAAATTTCCGAATCAGACGAGGAATTTTCTTAGGTGTTTGTAGTGAGTTTGAAAGTGTATTATAAATGGGATGAAAAGAAATTCAAGGTCGATCATCTCGTGTTCCTGGATGACCGACAGATAAAAAAAAATCATTTAAAAGATTCACTGGTGAAGATTACAGGTGAAACTCGACGGGGTGACCCTTCCAGGAAAGAAGAGGAAAGAAATTGATAAAGATGGATATAGATGTCTCGGAATTACAGAGCTGAATAGGAATAATAAGAAGAAGATGAATAAAGAGTTAAAGAGGGTGTACATAAGAAGGCTAGAATTGAATGGGAAGAACAAGATTCCAACAGTAAACACGTGGGGTGCGTTGCTAAATAAATAAATAGTGCATTGGTCGGATGAGGAAGTGAGAGCTTCCCGCCCAAAAGATAATGCAGACAGGCTTTATGTTCTTGATTAGTTGCAAACTCTGTGTTGAAAGTGAGGAATAAAATCTAGAGTGGTATATTAAGAATTCGACTAAAGTATGTCTAGTGAGAACCCGGGGACATGGAAGGACACGAAAATGCATGACCAATTTCCTGGGGAAATGCCAGAAAGCGCGGACAAAGAGGGTGCTTGGACATGGCTAAGGGAAGCGATCTCTTGCGTGCTGCTGCGGAGCAAGCACTAAGGACGAACGGCATCAAGCATAAGGATAACAGCTCAGTCTCTGATGTGTAGGATTTGTGGCGAGGAAAATGATTGCAAGTAAGTAAGTGATGCAAGAAGTTGACACAAAAGGAATGTTTGAGAAGGCACGAGATCGTTGCGAAATGATACACTGTGCGAGAGGTAGGATCTCGAAAGGAAGGAGAAGTGGTATGATTGCATGCCTGGGAGCGGGTTGGAAAAGGACAGGATTATGCTATTGTGGGACCTAGATATTCAGTGCGACATCCTTGCAGAAGTCAGGAGACCAGTCTGAATTGTTTTTAATAAGAAGAAAAACTGTTTAATTGATGTAACACGCGAATTAGTGATAATGAAAGAGATCAAATGGATGAATATCAGGATCTGAAGACAGAAATAAGATGTACAGGTGGTGTCGACTATATTAGAGGCATTGAGAAGCTTGACAAGGAAATTTAATGAGAGAATAATGAAATCAGGAATGTTACATATAGAACTTCTGCAGAAAATTCCACTGTTGGGAACAGTGAGGATACTGCGACAGACCCCAAGCTAAGTATTAATGGAGAAAGACCCACTGGTTACAAGTCACGACTCGATCTTTTAAGTTGTATATTGATAATGATAATGGTAATAACAACATTACTACTACTAATAATAAAAGTGATAAGGATTATGATAAAAGTAGGAATAATGATAATGGCAAGAATCATTATTTCTGATATCCCCATTGTTCTTATAATGCATTACTATGCATGTAGATCGAACCCCGACCAAGCTCGTGAGTTTCCAGTAGCACCTGACGGTTACTGTCGTGGCTGGGAACCACCGTGGTTAGGGACAGAGCTCAGGTCGAGTCAACACTCGTTGGGATACTCTGCACTCTCACTCGCTGACACAGGCGGGCTCGCCTTAATGCATATACACTGTAAGCCCGGCGAGGCTTCTGCTCCGAAAATCTGGCTTATCCTTGTACTTATGTATATATATCTATATATATCTATATATATCTATCTATATATATATGTATATATATATACTTATATATATATATATATATATACATACACACACATTTATATATATATATGTATATATATATATACACACACACACACACACATATATATATATATATATATATACATATATATATATATATATATATATATATATATATATATGTATATATATGTGTGTGTGTGTGTGTGTGTGTATATATATATATATATATACATACACACATACATACATATATATATACACACATATATATGTATGTATGTATGTATGTATGTATGCAAAGAGGGTGTTGATGACTCCTATTTACGGCAACTCTCTTGAGTATAATAGAGCTTTGCGCTCTAATTACATTTTTCTTCCGGGAAACAAACCGATAGCCAATAAGAATGTAATTGTGTTCGTAGTGAATTGCTTTGTGAGTTATTTATGACCAACCAATAATCTCGTTAGTCAGTATGACGAAACAGGCATAATCATTTATAATCATATATATATATATATATATATATATATATATATATATATATATATATATATATATATTAGCGAATTGATACTGTCAACTTGAGTTAGTAAATACCACAAAGTAACTAATGAAAGTACACAGGAAATCAGCGACTTCGCAAAGTAGGTAATAACTTTCTGAAATGATATGGTAAGAAGACGGGTTCGCATTCGCTTAATGTCAAACGCAGATTCATCTATTATATATCACTCGAGTCGTTATCATTGCACTCCAGTCCAATTCCCAGTTAAATTATGCAATCAAGTTCATTGTCGCCGCTTTATTGCAGCGCCTTGCCTGCCGCACCAGCTTTAATACTTTCCTCGGAAGACCCGCAGCCGCACTGGCGGCCGGGGGACCTGAGCGACGTTCCTGCGGACCCGGGAAGCTGCTACTGTTGCAATTGCCAATCTTTAGATGCAACAACTGTGCACGCCATAGGCGCCTTTTTTGCTGAGTAGGAATTATGAGAATAAATAGTCTTGGGTCAGTTGCTGAGCGTACATTAATAGTAACGATGAGCAGTAGTAGTGCTAGTAACAGCAGTAACAATGATAATAGTAAGGATTATGGTGATTATAATGATAAGGGCAATGTTGATAGTATTAATGATTATATTAATGATATCAATTGTTATAAAGATTATGATAACGATGGTAATTGCAATAATAATAGCAATAATAATGATAAAGATAATGATAGAAATAATTATAACAAAAATGATGAATAGGATGAGAATGAAGATCACAATAGTAATTAACATCATAAGAAATAGACAATGATGATAATCATAATAGTTATCAATATAATAACAGTAATAATAATATGCTGCTGATACTGTTACTATTAATAATGAAAATGATAAGAAAAATAATCATGATACTAATATTGATAGAAAGGGTAATGATAATAACGATAATGACATTATTACAATTTTCATTTTACTCTCTCTCTCTCTCTTTCTATCTCTCCTCCTCTCTCCCTCCCTCTCTCTCTCTCTTTCTCTTCCTCTCCACCCCCCCCCTCTCACTCACTCTCTCTCTCTCTATTATTATTATCATCATAATTATTATCATCATTATCAAAATAATGCTAATCAATGTTACCTTTTTCTTCATCATTATCATGATCATCATCATCATCATTAGATTCAGTGATGTTTAATAATGACAACTTTTCAAAACCTTATGCATGAATTCATCTACCTAACAACAATTTGTTATACCCTTTCCCCGACTCTGCCTGC
>BOPN01001506.1:0-7500 GCA_017312705.2 Penaeus japonicus
CTTTACTCCACACCCGAAAATAATGGAAGAAAAAGAAAGCAGGAAAGGAAAGATGACAAAGGAAAAAAAATAGAAATAAAAATGGGCCTAATTTTTCACCGTGGATTTTATTTGATGTACGGCAAACTTTCGGCTCGAGTCTCGCAACTTCTCGCATTACCTCGCAAAGCACGAACCGAGAGATATCACCGTAGGGAGGTGAGGTTTATTTCGAAAAAGAGAAAGGGAGGGAGATATAGGGAAAGAGTGAGAGGAGAAGAGAGGGGGGGGAAGAGCGGGAGAGAGAGAGAGAGAGAGAGAGAGAGAGAGAGAGTGAGAGAGAGAGAGAGAGAGAAAGAGAGAGAGAGAGAGAAAAGAGAGAAAAATATAATATCCATAAAGCTCCATCATTCTTTATTTCTTATTCAGCACTCGCACAACGGACTCAAAACAGAAAAAAAACATGCCAGACTTACCATAAGCCACAGAAGCCAGGAGGAAAATAAAGCACAGGTGATTCATCGTAGTTCGAAATCTGTTGTAGAGAATCTTCTGTCATGTCGAACCCATATAATCCCCCACGTGTGAGAGTCAACACCTGTTTGAATGAAGTTTGAGATTAGTGAAATTTTTAGTTGAATTATGGTTGTTTTTTCCTGTTTGATTGATATAGGAGCTACTTTTTTTACTATTTTTTAGATTTTTATCATCGATTTGGTAAGCTTTATTGTTTGTTTGTTTTTGTATAGTGTCGCGGTTGTGATTTTATTCAAACGAAACGGAAATTCTAACTTTAAATGGGTGATACGGCATGTCTTTGTTCCCTTGGGAATATTTTGCTGTACAGACACCTGGTAATGAAAGAACGGTATGGAAAAGAGTGTGACATATGCACAGAATCACTTTATCAGCACTGCGTGAGAGAATATGGGTATAAAAAGGAGAACGGGAGACGTGTAGAGAATAAAGGGTACACCAAAAGCTTATCGTATCAAAGATAAAAATATAGAATAGTGTCCCCAAAAGTAATACATTTTCTTTGGTAATTTAAAGAAAATGGTATAGGAGAGACTCATGTTTTTTCTTTCTGAAGGCAGCTATTTTTATTTACTTCATTGTAATAGTATTGGTTATAGGTATTACCATCATCATAACTATAGTTAATGTATCTACGGTTATTTTTATCCTCATCAAGAATATGAATACATGATCTAATATATTCAGTAAATTTGTGTTCACTTTTCGTGTGTCTTGTGTCTCCGTTAGCATTTTGCATTAGCGAGAGAGAGTTAAAGATAGAGGGGAAGGAGAGATACAGTTAGAGAGAGGGAGAGAGGGGAGTGGGAGAAGGAGAGGGAGAAGGAGAGAGAGAGAGGGAGAGGAGAAGGCGGAGGGAGAGGGAGAAGGAGAGAGGGGGGGTAGAGGAAGAGGGAGAAGGAGAGAGAGGAGAGAGAGAGGGAGAGGGAGAGAGAGAGAGGGAGAGAGGTGGGGGGGGGGGATAGATAGATAGAGAGAGAAAGAGAGTGAGAGAGAGAGAGAGAGAGAATCGGACAGACTGATTCAAGAGTCCCAGATTGGTGTCCTATGTGAAAATTATTTTCAGAATTTTCTCAATGGTAAAAAATATTCAACCTTTCCCATTTTAACATAAAAAGTTAGTTAAAAACGATACTGACACGTATTTTGTATCAAAATCACCATCATAACCACCATCAAACTTTATATTTACCCTCATGAAAAAAATACACCCTATCCAAATAACATTAATAACACTAATAAACCAACACACATACCCATACAAAATAACAATTTCATTTGAAATAACGAGTGAATAATCTCGCGACCAAGCAGCGTTAAATAAATCAGTAAAGCTTTTAAAATCTAGTTTTCTTGCCAAGCGCGCCCAGCTTTGCCAAACCATCATGGCTGTTTGTCGGCTCGTAGTGCACTAAATAGGCAGTTGACATCACCCAAAAGATATTCATTCAGCAGAAAGGTTGCAAGTGATGATGATGGTGGTGGTGGTGGTGATGTTGATGATTGTGGTGGTGGTGGTGATGTTGGTGATTGTGGTGGTGGTGATGTTGATGATTGTGGTGGTGGTGATGTTGGTGATTGTGGTGGTGGTGATGTTGATGATTGTGGTGGTGGTGATGTTGGTGATTGTGGTGGTGGTGATGTTGATGATTGTGGTGGTGGTGGTGATGTTGATGGTTGTGATGTTGGTGATGTTGGTGATTGTGGTGGTGGTGGTGATGTTGGTGATTGTGGTGGTGGTGATGTTGATGATTGTGGTGGTGGTGATGTTGATTGTGGTGGTGGTGATGTTGATGATTGTGGTGGTGGTGATGTTGGTGATTGTGGTGGTGATGAGTGGTGATGGTAATGATGATAGCAATATGGATGATGGTAATGATAATGATTATAGTGGTGAGGGTATGATAATGATAACGGTGGTGATGATAGAAATAAAGGATAATTATCATGATGATAATAAGGATAAGAATAAGCCAGATTCTGGGGAGCAGATGCTTCGCCGGGTTTTACATGCAGTGTGGCGAGCCCACCCTGTGACAGCGAGTGCTGACTCGTGAGAGCGAGTGCCAACGAGTGTTGACTCGATCTGAGCTTGGTTCTACCCACCTGGGTGCCCAGCCACGGCAGAAACCGCCAGGCGACAGCGGAAACTCACGAGCTTGGACGGGACTCGATCTGCCGGCGCATTACCACTGTATTACCCTAACGGCTATAAGAACACTAATGTTAATGAAAATAATAATAACAATAATAATCCAAAATGGTAATAACAATGACTATTCGCTACATTACACATGGATAAAATACGATCATTGTTTGCCAATTATACTAAACAAATCAAATTCCAAAGCTGAAATCAGCTGATGCAGTCATAAAAGGGGACCTGAGTGGTAAATCATTCAGACTTTTGAGAATACGACACACTCTGGGGAAAGGGGATTTAGCCCCCCTCTCCCCAACTTCCTATCTGTTTGTTGTTATATGTATATATGCATATATATATATATATATATATATATATATATATATATATATATATATATAGAGAGAGAGAGAGAGAGAGAGAGAGAGAGAGAGAGAGTGAGAGAGAGAGTGAGAGAGAGAAAGAGAGAGAGAGAGAGTGAGAGAGAGAGAGAGAGAGAGAGAGAGAGAGAGAGAGAGAGAGAGAGAGAGAGAGAGAGAGAGAGAGAGAGAGAGAAAGAGAGAGAGAGAGAGAAGAGAGAGAGAGAGAGAGAGAGAGAGAGAGAGAGAGAGAGAGAGAGAAAGAGAAAGAGGGAGAGAGAGAGAGAAATAGACATATACGGAAAAGACAAATTCCACTATTTTCGGTCTATCTGAATCATCAAAAAAAAAAGAAAAGAATAGAAACAAAATAATTCATAAATAGCCAATGGAATCTACCATGAATACTTTTGACTTAGAGAACCTCCTTTTAAAACTACAAAATGCAATCTATTTCTAGTAAAATAATCATTCTTTTACATTGAATCGGCGCGTTTTGGTTGAAAGTTTCATTCACTGGTTCAAGACCAAGCGACTCTTAGGAGTGCCGGTGGTACGAAGCTGGCCTGAATTTTGTAGCTGAATTTTATGATTATTTGTTGCTACGGCCGAGTGGATACACAAACACACACACACAGTCAGACACACACACAAATAGACATACACACACATAAACACACACACACAAACAAACAAACACATACACGCATACAAACACATACACACAAACGCAAACACACACACACACACACAAACAACCATAAACAAACAAACACAAAAATACAAACATAAACACACACACACACACAAACACACACAAACACAAACAACCATTAACAAACAAACACAAAAATACAAACATAAACACACACACACAAACACAAACACACACACAAACACACACACACACAAACACACACAAACAAACACAAACCCACACTCAACCGGCAGCGTTCCTTAGCATCAGTCGGGATGAGGGACACATGCCTACGAACGGAAGTCGATGCAAAACCCCCTCATAACTATGATGCATGAGGGGAAGAGGGAGGATGGGGGCGGGGCGTTTTTGGCGAGGGTCCTTCTGAGAGGAGGAGCGAGATCGAAAACGGTAGCGTGGGCGTGGGCGTGGAGGTGGAGGTGGGGAGGGAGAGGGGGGATGAGAGGGAGAGGGTAAGGGGAATGAGAAGGTGAGGGGAGGGGGAGGGTGAGGGCAGGGGATGGGGAAGGTGAGGGGGGAGGGGGAGAGGGGAGGGGAATGAGAGGGAGAGGGGGAGAGGAAGATGGCAGGGAAAGGAGAGGGAAGAAGAGGGAGAAGGGAGGAGAAGAGGGAGAGGGGGGAGGAGAAGAAGAGGGAGAGGGGAGGAGAAGAAGAGGGAGAGGGGGAGGAGAAGAAGAGGGAGAGGGGCGAGGGAAGAAGAAGAGGGAGAGGAGAAGAAGAAGAAGAAGAGAGAGAGGAGAAGAAGAAGAAGAAGAGGGGGAAGAAGAAGAAGAAGAGGGAGAAGAAGAAGAAGAAGAAGAAGAGGGAGAAGGGGGAGAGGGAGGGAGGGAAAGAGCGAGCGAGCGAGCGAGCGAAGACCCAACGGCACGCGTGCGGGGCAGTGTGTGTGCTCGTGTGTTACTGTGTGTGTGTGTTCCACTGCTAAGCCCGACGAATTACGCAAAATCTTTTCGAACTCTACCGAGCGTTATTTCGAATTACCTATTTCGAACCTTTTACTCTTTTTGATTTAGTGTTGAGTGTTTAGTGTGTCCTTTCACTGCACCGGAGCCAGGACTTGTTAGGGGCTCCTGAAGTAGGGGGGCGCCTCCCCCAGGCAGCCCCGATGAGGTAAGTTTGTCTGTCTGTTAAGTGGCACTCGATTACGAGGTGGGGCACTTGTCACTTACAAGGACACTTATCTATGCTAGGACGTGTTCGTATTATTGTGGACGTGTTAATATGGAGGGAAAGTGGTCATCACAAGAGGTAAAAAAGGACATGATTCTATATGAAGTTTATATGAAGTTTTGGGATAAAAGATATGACACTGAAACATGCGATGTATTGATACAGCGGTGTGTTTAGTTTGTATGTTTTTCTTTGTCTGTTTCGCCTGTTTTTTTCGAAATTTACTGCTTCCGTATTTGCTATATACATACATATGAGTATATATCTGTACATATATATATATATATATATATATATATATATATATATATATATATGTGTGTGTGTGTGTATACATATATATGTGTGTGTGTGTGTGTGTGTGTGTTTGTGTTTAAGTGTCTTTGCGAGTGTGAGTATGGAAAGGTCTATGTGTATGTTTGTTTTTGTAAGTTTGTACATTAACACAACGGTGTCCAGTATGTCTGTAATTTATACGTTATTGACAGATGATGTATATAAATATATATGTGTGTATGTCAGTGTACGCCCATGTTTCTTTACGTGATACAGACCGATACACAAATCAACCAGGACACCAATTACAAAATAAAATTAAGCAAAAAACACACATTATCACACGACTCTACACAACAACATTATTCATACACACAAAACACCACATGAATGACAATCGATACACACACACACACACACACACACACACACACACACACACACATATATATATATATATATATATATATACATATACATATACATATACATATACATATACATATACATATACAAATACATATACATATACATACATATACATACACTGATTTCTTGCACGAAAGAATTGTTGCAAAAAAAAAAAGGTCCCTGAATATAAGCGCACTCTCCCTCTCGTCATAAACAACACATATGATGAGATAGTGTGTAACGGTCAGATCAATTGCCCTCAGGTGATGCTATCGCTGTGTGTGGCTCTCCAAGCAGTAGCGAGTTGGGCATCTTGCAAGTTTAGACAGGTAATAGCATGATTTTGGAATGAGATGACCCTTGTCTAACGCATGTCGTTCAGTCTAACACAGGACATGTTTTAGACATGTTATACTCTTTGACATATGTCATGCAGCCAGTTTAATATGATATAATCTGATGTATGTCATATATGCTAGAGTATTTCAGAGATTCAAAGCACATGTCATACAGTCTAATACATGGCATACAAACATGTGTGAATATAATAAAGTCTAACAAGCCATACAGTGCAAAACAGGTCATACAGTCAAACAAGCCATACAGTCTAAAATAGGCCATGCAGTCTAACAAATACCATACAGCTTAACACACACCAAACTATAGTATACCGTACCCCCTACAGTCTAACACACTATATGCAATACAGTCTAACACTATATTCTGTATACAATAGTCTAACACTATATTCTGTATACAATACAGTCTAACACGATATACAATACAATCTAACACACTATATACAATACAATCTACCATACCGCATAGACTAACACATGTCTCACACGTACCAGATAGTCTGACACATGCCATGTTGTCTAACCAGGACCTCATTAACAATTATAAGGATTCATAGACTCAGCATACTGTGGCAGCCCTCATAAACATATCCCTTTAATGTGTAATAGCATTTGAAAATTACTTCTTAAAAGTATGTGATTAAGGTATATGTTTGTGACATGGGGGGGGATACATACAGTCTAACACAAGCCATGCAGTCTAACACAAGCCATGCAGTCTAACACAAGCCATGCAATCTAACACAAGCCATGTAATCTAACACAAGCCATGTAATCTAACACAAGCCATGTAATCTAACACAAGCCATGCAGTCTAAACACAAGCCATGTAATCTAACACAAGCCATGTAATCTAACACAAGCCATGTAATCTAACACAAGCCATGTAATCTAACACAAGCCATGTAATCTAACACAAGCCATGCAGTCTAAACACAAGCCATGTAATCTAACACAAGCCATGCAGTCTAACACACACGAGATTCAGTGTAGCAACCTGGGTCAACCAAACTATATACAGTCAACCTCACACTACCTCATTCTTGGTTGAGACGTGTGACTTCTGGAATTTTGTTGTTGTTGTTGTTGTTTTTGTTTTCCTTTTATATTGACTTGAATGGTTTGGGTGTGTATGTGGAGTGGCTTGCTGTTTGTATGTTCCCTGTCTATGTGGGTTTATGTTTATGTAATGTGAATGGCCAACTGAGTAATATTTATTACATTTGATATAAATTTTGGAAGGATTGGTTGATTGAAATAATGAGAAACTGGCTATATCAAATAAGCAAATACCTTTTCGAATACTTTTCAGGGAGGGTAGTTATTATGGCTATGTTAATGAGGCATTGCATTATTGCATTATTCGTTCATTTGGACACATTCAGATAGCAATGTACGCACATTCAGAAAATACAGACACAAACTCAAACAATAATGTACGCACATTCACTACATACGTGCACATACTCAAACACACACACACACACGCATCCAAATCTACACACAAACACGTACACAGCCAAACACATACATACAAACACAGACTCT
>BOPN01001506.1:25000-32500 GCA_017312705.2 Penaeus japonicus
CCTCCTCTTCCTCCTCCTCTTTCTTCTTTTCTTCCTACTCCTCTTGCTTCTATTGTTCCTCCTCTTTTTTTTTTCTCCTTGTCTTCCTCTTTCTCCTTTTTCTTCTCTTCTTTCTCCTCTCTTTTTTTCTCTTCTTCCTCTTCTCTTTTTTCTCCTTGTCTTCCTCTTTCTCCTTTTTTTCTATTCTTCCTCCTCTTTTTTTCTCGTCTTCCTCTTCTTTTTTTCTCTTTCTTCTTCGTTTCTCGTCCTCTTCCTCCTTCTCTTCTTCTTTCCCTGTCTCCTCTTTCTTCTTCTTCTCCTCTTCTTCATCTGTTCTCTCAGCTTCATCCCCTTACTCCTACTACTCCTATTCCGAGGAAGTTTGGATCCACTCTAGCCAACACTGCTGGTACCTCCTCCTCCTCCTCTTTCTTCTCTTCTTTCTACTCCTCTTTCTTCTTTTCTTCCTATTCATCTTTCTTCTCTTCTTCCTCTTCATTTTTTTCTCCTCGTCCTCTTCTTTCTTCTCTTCTTCTTTTTTTTTCCTTGTCCTCCTCTTTCTCCTCTTCTTCCTCTTTTTTATCCTCTTTCTTCCTTCTCTTTTTTCTCTTCTTCCTCCTCTGTTTTCTCCTCTTCTTCTTGTCCTCCCCCTTCTCCTCTTCTTTCTCTGTTCTCTCAGCTTCTTCCCCCTACTCCTTCTCCTTCTCCTCCCTCTCTTCTTCCTCCTTCTTCTCGTCCTCTTCCCTCTACGCCTCCTCGTTCTCCTCTCCCCCCCCCCTACTCCTCCATCTCCTCTCCCTTCTCCTTCTTCTCCTCTGCTTACTCCTCCTCTTCCTCTTCCCCCTCCTTCCATTTCCCCTATCGTTTTCCTTTTCTTCTGCTTTCTTTATTTTTCTCTTCCTCTTCTTATGTCTCTTCCTCTTCCTCTTTTATTATTCTTCTTCCTCTTTTTTTCCTCTTCTTCCTCACCGTTTTCTTCTTCATCATCTCCCTCTTCCCCCTCTTCTCTTCTTCCTATTCGTATTTTTCCTCCTCTTCCTCTCCCTCTTCTTCCTGTTCGTATAGTTCCTCCTCCTCCTCCTCATCTCCCTCTTCGTCCTCTCCTCCTTATCACACTCTCTCTCTCTTCTCCTTCTCTTCGCTCCATCCACTCGTCAAATCTCTTTGTTATGTAACTCTTAGAAACTTCTCATCGATAAGAACTAATAAGGTGAATATTCCGTGATCCTCGTTCTTTCTGAATATGTCCCAATCATTTTATAATCTTTAATTCGCTTGTGAATTGCATATCAAGCCTCGATGCTATGAAGGCACATTTTTGAAAATTCGAATGTTGATGATGTGTCTCTCTTTGCCCAAGCGTTTGAAATCTTTCGTCTCGCAGTGGCAATGGAGCTGACTCCCCCTGTATTTTATTGTATTTTATCAGGATGATTACAGACAAAGCTTCTTTTCCTTTGCTTCAGCGTGTGACCAACAGGAAAAAATATATATAATAGAACTGATTTGATAGAAAAAAAAATGATAATAATGATAATAATAACAATAATAATAAAATAAGGAGAAAAAAAAATCTGCTGACCATCTTACTAAAACCTTATGGCAGTGTTGTAGAGGGTGTTTAGACTTGAATTTGTTTTTATTATGATTCTTTTTTTTCTTGAGCAACATGGCCTTTTGTTGAACTTCAACCGATCTGAATCCCTCACCTCATTATATATATATAGTAAGCAACAGTTGACTGAATATTGGGGATTCCTCAGCTCGAATTAACGAAAGTACTCGTACAGTAAAGAGTAGCTAAATATAACTCGCAAAAAGACATATATATATTCCTTTAGACTTACCTATTACGGTATCATAATTTCCAGAAATGGCAAATAAGGACGGCAATTAAATATCACTGTCCAAAAAAGAGTGTTAAACTGGGACACCTCACCCTCAAAGTTTGCTTCTGAATCGATGAAATAAATCATTAATTTGAGTTTAGACTTAAAACCACCGAATCACCGGTTGTTAGGACAAAAGACCTTGTTTTTTGGTTGACAAGGTAATTAACCAGTTCGGTGATCCGGTCTCTATCTCACTGTTGACTCTATATCCTGTTCCTATTTTAATACTGGTGACTCAATATCCTGTGCCTATTTTAATACTGTTGACTCTATATCCTGTGCCTATTTTAATGCTGTTGACTCGATATCCTGTGCCTATTTTAATACTGTTGACTCTATATCCTGTGCCTATTTTAATACTGTTGACTCTATATCCTGTGTCTATTTTGATACTGTTGACTCTATATCCTGTGCCTATTTCAATACTGTTGACTCGATTTCCTGTGTCTATTTTGATACTGTTGACTCAATATCCTGTGCCTATTTCAATACTGGTGACTCGATTTCCTGTACCTATTTTAATACTGTTGACTCGATTTCCTGTGCCTATTTTAATACTGTTGACTCAATATCCTGTGCCTATTTCAATACTGTTGACTCGATTTCCTGTGCCTATTTCAATACTGTTGACTCGATTTCCTGTCCCTATTTTAATACTGTTGACTCGATTTCCTGTCCCTATTTTAATACTGTTGACTCGATTTCCTGTCCCTATTTTAATACTGTTGACTCTATATCCTGTGCCTATTTCAATACTGGTGACTCGATTTCCTGTCCCTATTTTAATACTGTTGACTCGATTTCCTGTGCCTATTTTAATGCTGTTGACTCTATATCCTGTCCCTATTTTAATACTGTTGACTCTATATCCTGTGCCTATTTTAATACTGTTGACTCGATTTCCTGTGCCTATTTTAATACTGTTGACTCGATATCCTGTGCCTATTTTAATGCTGTTGACTCTATATCCTGTGCCTATTTTAATACTGTTGACTCTATATCCTGTGCCTATTTCAATACTGGTGACTCGATTTCCTGTGCCTATTTTAATGTTGTTGACTCAATATCCTGTGCCTATTTTAATACTGTTGACTCTATATCCTGTGCCTATTTCAATACTGGTGACTCGATTTCCTGTGCCTATTTTAATGCTGTTGACTCTATATCCTGTGCCTATTTCAATACTGTTGACTCGATTTCCTGTGCCTATTTTAATACTGTTGACTCAATATCCTGTCCCTATTTTAATACTGTTGACTCGATTTCCTGTCCCTATTTTAATACTGTTGACTCTATATCCTGTGCCTATTTCAATACTGTTGACTCGATTTCCTGTCCCTATTTTAATACTGTTGACTCGATTTCCTGTGCCTATTTTAATGCTGTTGACTCTATATCCTGTGCCTATTTTAATACTGGTGACTCGATATTCCGTGCCTATTTTAATTCTGTTGACTCTATATCCTGTGCCTATTTAAATACTGTTGACTCGATTTTCTGTGCCTACTTTAATGCTGTTGACTCGATTTCCTGTGCCTATTTTAATACTTTTGACTCAATATCCTGTGTCTAATTTAATACTGGTGACTCGATTTCCTGTGCCTATTTTCATACTGGTGACTCAATATCCTGTGCCTATTTTCATCCTGTTGACTCAATATCCTGTGTCTAATTTAATACTGGTGACTCGATATCCTGTGCCTATTTTCATAATGTTGACTCGATTTCCTGTGCCTATTTTAACACTGTTGACTCGATTTCCTGTTGTTTACCTCTTGATTAACAATACGAAAATTAAAATATAACGATATAAGGATCATAAAGGAAATAATGAACTCAGTCCCCACAATACTGACCTGAAGTGATTTATGTTTGATGCCCAGAACTCCTAGACACAGTAACAGTTCTTGTATGCCTCTCTCATAGGCATAACGGTTCCTATATATCGTGAGGTTCTTTAGGACATCATCTATCAACTCAAACCATCGTCTGATGTCGTTAGGTATTGTTCAGATCGGGAAGAACCAACGATATTTGAGTTCGAAGTGCGAAGAGCTTCTGGCAATACCCACAATACACTGAATATTAGTCTTTTATCTCAAATTCGCTGTCTGTCAGTCTCTATAGAGCCAAGGATGTAGTGTTTTGACTTCGTAAAATAACAGGATATTTTTTCCTCCGATAACTACCGAAATTCCACTACCAGGTTCCTAGCAGCACCTTTCTTAGACAGCTGTTCACGAGGTTTGTCACCATGGTAGTTGCCAGGGTTTTTTTACGGTCGTGCTATCTTATGTTTATATCTATCTGTCTATTTGTCTATCTATCTGTCAGTTTATCTATCTATCTGTCAGTCTATCTATCTAACTATCTATCTATCTATTCGTCTATCTAATTATTTATATGTCCATTTATCTATCTATCTATCTATATATTCGTCTATCTATCTATTTATACGTCCATTTATCTATCTATCTATCTATTCGTCTATCTATCTGTTTATATGTCCATTTATCCATCTATCTATATACATGTTGTCTATCTATCTACATATTATCTATCTATCTGTCTGTCTATCTATCTATATACCTAATTATCTATCTGTCTGTCTGTCTATCAGTCTGTCTGTTTGTTTGTCTGTCTATCTATCTATCTATCTATCTATCTGTATATCTATCTATCAGTATATCTATTTATCTGACGTTCTCTCTATCTATCCATTTGTCTATATATCTATCTGTGTATGATTAGATTATTAGTGATAATCGGATAATGATAGTTAGTGAAATAAAATAAAAATCAAACAAAAACAAATAAGAAACTTGACAAGAAATAAATCTAATAAAAAATAAAAATAAAAACGAACTCAGACCCAACCGCCTAACCCTTCCCTCTCCCTCCCCTCCTCCCCTTCTCTCTCCTCCCTTCCTCCTTTTTCCTTCTTCCCTCTTTTCCTCCTTTCCTCCCTCTCCCTCCCTCTCCTCCTCTCCCTCCTTCCTTCCTTCCTTCACCTCCCTCTTTCCCTCCCTCCTCTCCTCATTCCCCTCCCTCCCTCCCTCCTCCCCTTCTCCCCTCCCTCCCTCTTACCACTCTCCCTCCCACCTCTCCTCATTCCCCTCCCTCCCTCCTCCCCTTCTCCCCTCCCACCCTCTTCCCTCTCTCCCTCCCACCTCTCCTCATTCCCCTCCCTCACTATCTCCTGCCCTCCTCTCCTTATTCCCCTCCCCTCTCCCATCCTCTCCCTCATCCCCTCTCTCCCTCCCTCCCTCCCTCATTTCCCTCCCCTCTCCCTCATCCCATCTCTTCCTCCTCCCTCCCTCATCCCCTCTCCCTCCCTCATTCCCCTCCCCTCTCCTCATCCTCTCCCTCATTCCACTCCCTCCCCTCTCCTCATTCCCTCCCCTCCCCACTCCCACCTTCCCTCCCCTCTCCTCATCCCCTCTCCCTCCCCCTCCCTCATCCCCTCATCCCCTCGCCCTCCCTCATTCCCCTCCCCTCTCCTCATTCCCTCCCCTCCCCACTCCCACCTTCCCTCCCCTCTCCTCATCCCCTCTCCCTCCCCCTCCCCTCTCCCATCCTCCTGGCAGGAGAACCAGGCACAGTTCCCAGAACTTAAAACTGAACCTGTCCGCTTCGTCTAATACCAGCACGCCCACGCCTCCATATGCTGGGATCTTCTCAATTGCAGAGGGAATCTATGGCTCGAATACCATAGATTACTTGCACGGGAGTAATGCCCCCCCCCCCCCCCCCCAATACTACATGTCTTGTAGAGGGAATTCGGAATATTATGGAGTTTTAAAGGGGTTTTTGATTCGTTTAGTTTGGGTGGTTTTGTCCTTCCTGTCGTTGGTCTGTGAGGTAATATTTCTAATATTGTTACCTAATATTTCTAAGATTATATTTACAGATAGGTGAATAGTTTGAGTTCTTGTTATAAGAGAGGTTTTTTGTTGTTTTTAATACCTTTTTTTGTTAAAGGGGTAATATTTCTGATATATATTTAAAGAAGAAAATTCATGTTTTCAAAGAATATATATATATATATTTATGAAGAAAATTCATGTTTTCATTTTCCTTGTGTATGGGCTAATGTTCTTAAAGTATAGTATATTTCATAAAGGGAATTAATGTTATCATGAAGTTTTAAAAAGCTATTAGCTTCGTTATTGCTCTGCTATGCATTTGTTTTATAATCGTATTTTTTAAATAGTTTTGGAAATAATAAAGCGTACTGAAAAAAAAAAAAAAAAAAAAAACAATTGAGTGATATATTACACGCGAGTTTATAATTAATCTTATTAAATAATCCAAATATGTATCGTGTAGTATACGGTATCGTAACATTTAAATCACACCATTATTAACACCCTTTTATAGGGCTGGGTATATGGACACAATTTTACATTCATATTTCCACACAAAAAAAAATAGGTAATTACTTCTAATATAGAATTACGTAAAGTGGTTGATAAGCACGTACTAGCTAGGAAGAAAAGGGTAGATGAAACGTGAATTAATTTTTATTCCCATTTTAAAGTATTTAGGATATACCTGACCTTGTGTTCAAGATGCATCTGTTTTTGTTTTTATGTTTGTGAATAAGAAAAATCTGAAAAAGATAAGAAATGTAATATTATTAATATTATTATTGATAGGTTTCAACTATGTTTAGAATCATACTTAATTATAAGAAGGATTTATTAATCATGTTTTTCATTTTTTAGGGATTCCATTCAAAGTAAAAAGTATTCGTGATAGTATTTAGTCTCAATTTAATTCGTAAAGGATAGTAATTAGTAAAGGATCTTGTCGTGAATAAGGAATTATTTTTTTCATTATTCATACCAAAACACTGTCTTTCTTTCTTTCTTTTTTTTTACAGTCATCAGTAGTTTACTATTTAGATTAACACCAATGACATGACAATAGCAACCAAACATATAATTAAAGACAATATTTAATTCGACACATTCCAAATCAACCCAAAATAATTTCCCGGGTCAATTAACCAAACCGTTTCTGGGTCAGTGTCATGGCGGGGCGGCCAAATTCCTCTTCGGAACGCTGTGTGTTGCAGCGAAATAGCCTTTGCACTGGAGAGGTACCGGTGCTCATTCCAAGGGTCAAGTTACACAGCTGGGAGACTCTGTTGCTGTTTGTTGGAGTGACATCATACACACACGGATGGATACACACATACACATACATACACATGCACTTTAATACACACACACACACACTCTCTCTCTCTCACACACATACACAAATATGTATATATATATATATATATATATATATATATATATATATATATATATATATATATATATATATATACATGAGTATGTGTGTGTGTGTGTGTCTGTGTGTGTGTGTGTGTGTGTGTGTGTGTGTGTGTGTGTGTGTGTGCATGTATGTATGTATGTATGTATGTATGTATGTATGTATGCATGTATGCGTGTGTGTATGTATATATATGGGTGAATATATATATATATATATATATATATATATATATATATATATATATGTGTGTGTGTGTGTGTGTGTGTGTGTGTGTGTGTGTGTGTGTGTGTGTGTGTGTGTGTGTGTGTGTAAGAGAGAGAGAGAGAGAGAGAGAGAGAGA
>BOPN01001506.1:45000-47500 GCA_017312705.2 Penaeus japonicus
GGATTATTCTCAATACTGGCCTGGATTCTTATAGTTCGAGGATTTTTTTTTCTCTTTTTTGTGAATCTCTTTAGAGAGGTTATGGTTTTGTTCGCGTTCGTCGGGTTTTATGTTTGTCAGTAGGATTACGTGAGAAGTTGTGGTTGGATTGTGATGGAATTTTGTAGGTGGGTGGTTGGTGATCGAAGGAACAGCTGTTTGAATTTTGGTGGAGATCCGTGGTCGGGGATAGGATTAGGTTTAGGTTGTACTTCATCGGTGCGAAATAGAGATTGGGGATGGTGGCGGTAGCTGTGGTAGACTTATGTATTTTTGAAATAACCTTTTCAATCACTGTTCTCTTTCAGACTCTGTCTCTCATTTCATATTTATATAAAAGAACAGATAAACACACATCCACATACGCATATATACATATGTACATACATATATATGTTTATATGTGTATATGTATATATATATATATATATATATATATATATATATATATATATATATGCGCACGCGCATGTGTGTGTGTGTATGTGCGTGTATTTGTGTTCATTTGAATTTGTGTGTGTGTATGTGTGTGGCGTTTGCAAAAGTTTTCTCTAGAAATTTCTAGTTGTATCCCTTTCCTCTTAGATACTTTGCATGTGTAAAAACTACTCTCCCATTATGTAAATGGATATAATAAGTGACAAAATAACATCTTACAGTACGCCATTACAAAAACCTTTTGGCATGTCGTGAAGGTGTGTATATACATTCCTTTCCTTTCTACCATGAAACGTGTAATCCATCTTTTGTCCTCATTGTGTGAAGAAGACATGTCAAGAAAAGAAAAAAAAAATTACGAGAGGAATTATTGTAAGATCATGTAAAAGAAACTTGTAAAAGAAACTTGTGTGTGTCGCTATGGCGTGTGTTTTGAACCGTAGTTTCATGTAGCTTTTACTATATGTATTTTGCTATAAATTATTATTACCACAAATCGTCTGGTCTTGTTATGAAATCTTTGAAAAGAGTTAGAAGGG
This sequence comes from Penaeus japonicus, assembly GCA_017312705.2. Classification (NCBI taxonomy): domain Eukaryota; kingdom Metazoa; phylum Arthropoda; class Malacostraca; order Decapoda; family Penaeidae; genus Penaeus; species Penaeus japonicus. Next base: position 46,017 of record BOPN01001506.1, read on the forward strand.
AAATAGAGAATGTATATCTTTCAATTTTCTTTACTTTTAGTATTTCTTCGTTTATAAAAGGGTATATAACCGAGTGTTTTAAAACTGATATCTGGAATATACTGGTTATATCTAAAGTCTGCTAGAGGAAAACGTAAAATTCCACTGGTATATAAAAAGTTTATTTTGTAAATATTGTTCTTGATAAATTGTAGTGTCGGTTTATAGCCGATATTAAAGTAGCCAAGACTATGAACATCACAGTGATTTAAAGGTCAGGTCGGTATAATATTCCGGTACATATGTAAAGTTTTATGCATGCGATGTAAATTGTGGTGGTGACTATGAATTTTCTTAATTGTGTGCCATAATTGGGAAATGTTGGTTTTAATGGGCCAGGATGTACCGGCAGTTCGGCCAGCTTTGTTTATGTTCTCTTGCCTTTTACTTCGGGAAAATGCTGTTTTTTTTTTTTTTTTTTTTTTTTTTTTTTTTTTTTTTTTTTTTTTTTTTGATGTGGATACTTTCTGTAATGAATAGATGGTTCCCTTTTCCTCGCGTTATTGTTGTTGTTATTCTTATAAATATCTTTGTTACTTTTGCCATGCGTTATTATTGGTTATTTTCATTTTTATTATTGTTACTACTACTACTACAATAACAACTACTATGATTGTTATTATTGTTTGTTTTTAATTTCAATTCAATATTAGTTGTTTATGTCTTTGTTGTGATAATGTCCTTTTGTTGTATTTTATGTTTGTTCTTTGGGAGGATTTTTTGTCAATGTAGAACGTAAATATAAAAAAAGATTATACCAAAAAATCATGCCATATATTTCAGTGTTGGCGTATGTGCGTGCGTTTATGTGCGTGTATGCGTGTATGTGTGTGAGAGAGAGAGAGGAAAAGAATGGAGATAGAGAGGAAGAGAGGGCGACAGGGAGAGAAAGAGAGAGATAGAGAAAAAACGAGAAAGAAAGAAAAATAAGAGAGAAACACAAAGAAAATACGATTTCTACGAGACAAAGACAAGAATTTTCAAGTAATGATACGAAATATAATTAAGGATGAGGTGATGACCAGACTCTAATTACAGAGGGTTTCACAAGTGTGTATTTTGGAAAGGGGAAAAAAGGGGGTTGTGAGGTGGTCTGTTAGTTGTGATGTTGTAACGGCTGTCTGTCTAGGCACTTTAGAGAGCCGAGAGTACAGGCGGCCATATAATTGGTAGGTAGATGTTCTTGGGATCTGCCGAGTGTGGCAGGTTTCGTGGAGTGATGTGCATCGTAAGGCTGCTCTTCCCTTTGGGGGGAACACTTTCTTCGGATGGAGATGATGGTACGGAAACCTTCTGTGTGTGTGTGTGTGTGTGTGTGTGTGTATACATATATACTCACACACACACACACACACACATACTCATATACACACACATATATATATATATATATATATATATATATATATATATATATATATATATATATATATATCACTATATAT
>BOPN01001506.1:55000-62500 GCA_017312705.2 Penaeus japonicus
TGGAGGGGAGGAGAGGAGAGTAGAAGATGGGGAGAGAGGGAAGGGAAGAAGAGGAGGAGGAGGAGAGAGGAAAGATAGAAGAAGGTAAGGAGGAAGAGGAGGAGAGATAGAAGAAAGATGAAGAAAAAGAGAAGGGAAAGAAATGATAAAAGAAGATGAAGAAAGAAATGACAGGAGGGGAATGAAAAAGAAAGAAAGAGGAGAGAAGGAGAGGAGGAAGAATAAAGTTCATGAATAAAAAGGGAGAAGGAGGACGGAAGAGAGAGAAAAAAGAGAAAGAAAGAGAGAGGGAGGGAGGGAGAGAGAAAGAGAGAGGGAGGGAGAGAGAAAGAGAGAGAGGGAGAGAGAAAGAGATGAGAGGGAAAGAGAGAGAGAAAAATAAATAAATAAATAAAAAAAGAGAGAGAGAAATAAGAGAAAGAGAGAGAGAAAAATAAATAAATAAATAAAAAAAGAGAGAGAGAAATAAGAGAAAGAAAGAGAGAGAAGAAGAAGAAAAGAGAAAGAAAGAGAGAGGGCGGGAGGGAGGGAGAGAGAAAGAGAGAGAGAGAGAGAGAGATGAGAGGGAAAGAGAGAGAGAAAAATAAATAAAATAAAAAAGAGAGAGAGAAAAATAAGAGAAAGAGAGAGAGAGAGAAGAAGAAGAAAAGAGGAGAAGGTTCGAGGAGAGGAAAAGGAGGTAGAGGAAGAGAGAGAGAGAGGGAGGGGGTAGGGGAAGAGGAAGATGGTGAGAGGGGGTAGGGAAGAGGCAGAGGGAGGGGGGGGGGATGTATTGAAAACTCCCCCACTTTCCGTCCTCATCATTCAGTCTCACCTCCGCTTGCTTTTGCTCTGCAGGTGCTTGCCTTTGCTTGTTGCAACGGTATCTGATCAACGAGTAAAATAATGTGTTGGTTGCATAGGAGGCGGGTCAAGTGAATGCAATGCCCGATTTGTCTTTCTATTTTTTTTACGAGATCGCCAATTATCAATATATATAATTTCCTTATATGGATGTCTCCTAGATCCATTCATAACTGCAATATGGTTGTTTGTTCCTTTGTTTGTTTGTTAGCACAGTAAGATTTGTTTATGGCATTGGTTTATTTATATGATTTATGAATAGTGGAAATATTATAGTGTGTGTGTGTGTGTGTGTGTGTGTGTGTGTGTGTGTGTGTGTGTGTGTGTGTGTGTATGTGTGTGTGTATGTGTGTGTGTGTGTGTGTGTGTGTGTGTGTGTTTGTGCATGTGTGTGTATGTGTGTGTTCTTGTGTTATGTTATTAAATATTCACATATAGAAAATCATTCATTCGTCACATAGTATTGAGGATATTTCAGTGTTTCAAAATTGGAAGATGCTTCTCTTTTTTTAAATAAATAAATTAATAGATAAATAAAAATTTTAATCATTAAAAACACTAGCACAATTTTCCACTTTCATTCAAGTGTTGATCAGCAATAACTTGCACTATAGTATGTTGCATGGAAAATAAACCTCTTCGTGTTAATAAAAAAAACAACTTTATTATTCTGTTTGTATAGTGTTTTTTAATATAAATTTCATTTTTTATTTTCATTAACCTTTTGTTTTATTAAGTTTATCTATTTTTAGTTAAGTTTATTCATGAATTATATTCTATAATTAGATTATGAATTTTAAGGTTATAAATTTTTATTCATTTCAATTATTATTCTTATCAAATTAATCTTATTTATGAATTCATTCAAATTTACTTTTTTATCTGTTTCATTTTATTATAGCTATTCATAAATTAATGTTTTATAAATTATATCTTATCAACCCTATTTTAGATTTAATTCATTTTTGTATCATTTTTTTGCGAATTTTGTTTCTTTCTAACATAACTATGCTTTACCTCATGTTACTTTGCGAGATCGGGTTTTGCAACAATTCCCTCAAAGTTGAAAGTCCACTGACTAATTGACGGGTTCCATGTCAGGTTCATGAGTTTGCAGGTGCAATTGCAAGTCAGTGGATGAGTGTGTGTGTTTTGTCAGTGTTTTTGGATGAGTGTGTGTGTTTTGTCAGTGTTAGTGGATGAGTGTGTGTGTTTTGTCAGTGTTAGTGGATGAGTGTGTGTGTTTTGTCAGTGTTTTTGGATGAGTGTGTGTGTTTTGTCAGTTTTAGTAGATGAGTGGGTTTATTTTGTCAATGTTAGTGTATGAGTGTGTGTGTGTTTTGTCAGTGTTAGTGGATGAGTGTGTGTGTTTTGTCAGTGTTAGTGGATGAGTGTGTGTGTGTTTTGTCAGTGTTAGTGGATGAGTGTGTGTGTTTTGTCAGTGTTAGTGGATGAGTGTGTGTGTTTTGTCAGTGTTAGTGTATGAGTGTGTGTGTTATGTCAGTTTTAGTGGATAAGTGTGTTTATTTTGTCAGTTTTAGTGGATGAGTCTGTGTATATTTTGTCAGTGTTAGTGGATGAGTGTGTTTATTTTGTCAGTGTTAGTGGATGAGTGTGTGTGTTATGTCAGTTTTAGTGGATGAGTGTGTGTGTATTTTGTCAGTGTTAGTGGATGAGTGTGTTTATTTTGTCAATGTTAGTGGATGAGTGTGTGTGTTTTGTCAGTGTTAGTGGATGAGTCTGTGTGTATTTTGTCAGTGTTAGTGGATGAGTGTGTGTATTTTGTCAGTGTTAGTGGATGAGTGTGTGTGTTTTGTCAGTGTTAGTGGATGAGTGTGTGTGTATTTTGTCAGTGTTAGTGGATGAGTGTGTGTGTTTTGTCAGTGTTAGTGGATGAGTGTGTGTGTTATGTCAGTTTTAGTGGATGAGTCTGTGTGTATTTTGTCAGTGTTAGTGGATGAGTGTGTTTATTTAGTGTTAGAAGATGAATGTGTCTTTTGTGGATGAGTATTTGTATTTTGTTAGTGTTTATGGGTGAGTATTTTTTTGTTGATGAGTATTTGTATTTTGTTAGTGTTTATGGGTGAGTATTTTTTGTGAATGCGTGTGTTTGATGAGTGCTAATGGATGAGTGAATAGTATTTCGTGACTGTTTAATGGATGAATGTAGATCTTTTGCCAAATAGTGGATGAGTATTTTATGTGAATATTTGTGGATGAGTATGTTTTAACAAATGTTAAAACTTTTTTAATCTAAATCTTAGCTTATATATGTAACATGGAATTTATCTGTTTATAATTGTCCTGATCTAAAATAGAGTAATTTGATTTGTTCATATTCAAATAATCAAATAATTCTACTTTGGATATGCAGGTATTGTTGGTATGGTTAAGAAGCATTCACGTAAAGTATTCAATAACATATAAGTGTGTCAACAACCTTATCCGATATATATCATTATTCACTATACATTCCGTATGTCACGCATGCGTATGTCTATATAATATATCCTAACGTTTTATCCCTGTTTTTTATAAGGAGATATTAAAACTTGGGCTATAACCATATATAACTTGGAATATTTGCCGTGGCGACTAATGTGTTTGGAGGAAAAAAACATGATAATATTTTCCCTTTCATACGACGAGAAGAAAACAGTTACATGTTGCAGTCCATTGCATAAACATCGGCACCTGAATGCGTGTCCTTACAGCGCTATGGCTGCTTGTACTATAAAAACGTCAATGCAAATTCGCGCAGTCTTGAATATATTTAAAACACGGGAGCATAAAGGTCTCAAGAAGCTGGAAACAGATATGTATATTGTTAGGAAAACATCCGTTTACGGAAACCGGATTTAGGCAAAAGGTAAAGTATGAACCTTCCATGTTTTGCAAATTGTATTCATTCGAAAAGGGTGGGATTAGTGGTGATGCACACACACACACACACACACATCTCTCTCTTTATCTCTCTTTATCTCTCTCTCTCTCTTTCTCTATATGTGTCTCCCTCTTTGTTTCTGTCTCTTTCTCTTTCTCTCTCTTCCTCTCTCTCTCTCTCTCCATCCCTTGGCTCCCTTCCTCCCTCCCTCCCACATTCACTCCCTCCCTCCTTCTCTCCCTCCCCTTCTCTCTCTCTCTCCCTCTCTCCCTCTCATTCTCTCCCACCATCTTTTCCCTTTCTTTCTCGCCAACAAACAAACAGACGAACGGAAATTCATATTGTAGTCATGAATGGGTCTTGGAAATATCCAGAATAACACAAACAAACAAACACACATACAGACACTTACCTGGGCCAAGCTAGATAGATAGATTGAGAGAGAGAGAGAGAAAGAGAGGGAGAGAGAGAGAAAGAGAGAGAGAGAGAGAGAGAGAAAGAGAGTTAGAGAGAAAGAGAGAGAGAGAGAAAGAGAAAGAGCGCGAGATAGAGAGGAAGAAAAAGATTGAGAGAGAGAAAGAGCGATAGAAATAGAGAGAGAGACTTATATTAACATGACATACCCTACCTTTGCCATTTACAGAACCTCTCTTTTTAGCATCAATAATATCCTACGCGGGTTCTAAGTCCTCAATCCTAATTTGTTCCTTCATCCTACAGGTCATGTTGACAGACATTTTTTATTATTATTATTATTCTGGTATGAAGAAGAAGAAGAAGAAAAAAAAGAGGAGGAGAAGGAGGTGGAAGAAGAAGAGTAAGAGGAGGAAGATGGAGAAGAAGAGAAAGAATATGATGAAGAAGGAGAAGAGGAAGAGGAAGAAGATGAAGAAGGGAAAGAAGAGGAGGAGGAAGAAGAAAAGGAAATGATAATAATGATAATAATAATGATAATGATAATAATAATAATAATAATAATAATAATAAATGAAAAAAAACTAAAATGAAAGAATCAAAAAAAGAAAAAGAAGAAAAAGAAGAAGAAAACGGCAGGTAAATCAAACAAACAAACAGAGTCTCATCCCATCCTTACCCATTCCTGCATTGTTACCTTATAAGGAATTTCCCCCTCCCTCCTCTCCCCCCTCTTCCCCCTCTCCCCCGTCGTTGCAGCGTGCATTGTGGGCGCGTGTGGGCGTACCGAGGGCGGGTTTTCTTTGTCTGGCGTGTTTCATGGGCAGGTATGGGCGGAGTGGCGGAGTTTCGCTTGTGTCTGGAATATGGTGGTCAGTTAGTGGTTATTAAAAGGGGGATAAATAGCAATTGAGTTTGGTTGAATAATGTGGTTGATTTGGGTTTATTAATGGGGGGGGGGGAGTAGAGTTTGGTTGATTCATGTGGTTGATTGTGGTTGTGGTTGGTTGATGTAATTATTATTTATTTAGTGGCTAGATATAGCCTGATTATTTGGTTGACTATATTTATTGATGGAATAAAATATAGTTTGGTTGACTGATGATTAGAGTTTGGTAATGTGACTACTAACTATTATTTAATTACTGTTTCGTTTATAAAGCGAAATTATCTAATTTGTGGTTGATGTGTCTACCAATAGAGAAAAGTACTAAAAGAATTTGGTTGATTGGTAGTTGTTAATCACCAGTCACTAATTACTATGCAATTAGTGTTTGTTGATGGAGTAAAAGCATGTGGTTTTGTGGTTGAAAATCAATGGAAGAAGTTAACTTTTAAAATAGATATGATAAAAAAAGGCAAAAAACAGTTATTTTTTTCTCTTTTTTTTAGTTTTTTTATAAAAAAAAAGATATATATATATATATATATATATAAGTGATTGTATCCTTATTTACTTAGACATTCTTATTCATATTCAATTTAACATTTTCATTCCTTATCTAACTAAGTTGTTAGTCTTGTTCAATTAGTTCTTAGCTGTTATTTATCTATCCTTTAATTCATCTTTTTATTTCATTATTTATTCATTTATTTCCAAAATGTAGAGGAAGAATGAGAGGAGGAAACGTGAACCAAAACAACGAAGAAGAAAAATAAAAACGAGGTGGATAAAGCTGTCACGGGCGGAAAAGGAGCGTTAAGGGCGTCGACGGTGCGCCCCCCCCCCCCTAAGAAAAAAAGGAGGGAGGGGGGAGAGAGAGAAACAGAGTGAAAGAGAAAGAGATGGGGGAGAGAGAGGGGAAGGGCGGGGAAGAGAGAGAGAGAAGGAGAGAGGGAGGGAGAGAGAGAGAAGGGGAAGGAGAGAGAGAGAGAGAGGGAGGAGTGAGAGAGAGAGGGAGGAGGGAGGGAAGGAGAGAGAGAGAAGGAGAGAGGGAGAGAGAGAGAGAGGGAGGAGGGGGAAGGGCGGGAAAGAGAGAGAGAGAAGGAAAGAGGGAGGGGGAAGGAGAGAGAGAGAGAGAGAGAGGGAGGAGGGAGAGAGAGAGACAGACAGACAAACATAGACAGAGACAGTGAGACAAACAAACAAACAAGCAAACAGAGACCAAAAGACCCAAAAGGCTATATTAAGGTACAAAGAAACGCATCAGCCACGAGCAAGCACTCTAGGACCCGCCCCTCCAACCCCTCCCCCTTCCCCTCTCCCCCACCTTCTATCGTGCCCCTCCTCCCCCCTCTCCCCTCCTCCCCCCCTCCCCCCCCCCCTCTCCCCCTCACCCTTCCCATCCCCCCCCCCCCCCCCCCCCCCTGCAGCCTCCGTCGAGATGACATCATCTGCAGTGACGTGTACCTGCAGCGCCTCCTACGCGTTTACCTGCCGCTCGTGAACCCAGTGCGCATGCGCGTTCCATGCGGTACGGAACCCAGTGCGCATGCGTGTTCCATGCGGTACGGAACCCAGTGCGCATGCGCGTTCCATGCGGTACGGAACCCAGTGCGCATGCGCGTTCCATGCGGTACGGAACCCAGTGCGCATGCGTGTTCCATGCGGTACGGAACCCAGTGCGCATGCGTGTTCCATGCGTTGTGGGGTTTTGCTGGAAATTCGCTCGGATTAGTGACTTTTTTTGGGGGGGATTTTTTTTTCTTTCTTTGTTTTCTTTTCTTTTTTGTTCTCGTTTTATCTGGGTCTGTTTGTGTTTTTTATGGTGCTTTTTTTTACTATTTCTGTTCGTTCTGTTCTGTTTGTCTTTCTCTCTCTCTATTTATCTATCTATCTATCTATCTATTTACATGTGTATTTCTCTTTGTTTCTCTCTCTCTCTCTCTCTTTCTCTCTCTCTCTTCTGTTTTTTTTTTTGTTTTTTGTTTTTTGTTTTGTTTTTTCCTCTCTCTACTTCTTTCTTTCTCTCTTTCGTTGTATTTTTTTGTATGATTTTGTCTCTTGTTTTTTTTTGTATGATTTTTTTTTCTTTTTACCTCTTCGTTTTCTGTTGTTGTGTTCATTCTTTTGTTCTTTCATTTTGTTCTGTTTATTTGTTCTCTAACTTTGCATCTGATTCTTGTTTATGTTCACGTTTTCTTTAACTGATTCGTTTTCTTTTTCTTTGTTCGTTTTCTTTCTTCCTGTTGTTTCATTGTTTTTTGTTTATTTCTTTTACTTATTTTCTGTTCTTCTTATCATATGTACTTCTCTGTTGCGTTTGTCTCTATCTACTTATTTCTTTCCTGTTTCCTTCTATTTCTCTTGATTCTTTATATTTCTTTTTATTCTTATTTTCAGTCTTCTCTGGTTTGTTTACTTTGATCTTTGAATTTGCTTGTTTTTCTTTTACTTTCAATATGTTTGTTTTTCTTTC
>BOPN01001506.1:77500-82500 GCA_017312705.2 Penaeus japonicus
GAGAGAGAGAGAGAGAGAGAGAGAGAGAATCAAACACACCGAGAACACAAACAAACAAACACGAAGTAGATCAATAGACAAGAAAGAAGGAAAAAAACAAAAAAAAACGACAGATAAAAAGATAGATAGAGAAATTATATCTCACTCTTACCTCTCTTTCTTACATAAACAGCAGAAGTGGAGGTATCTTTTATCTTTATTCAACTCACGCACTATGAAACCATCGGTCTCTCTGCTTATGCACTAGACTCAACTTCCACTTTGCAAAGCACGCAGAGAGACTTTGCTTGCTTTTGTGACTTAACCCTTTGGCTACAAGTGGTCATGCGTTTGGTCACAGTGTTTTTTTTTTTTTTTTTTTTTTTATGTTTTGGTTTTTTGATAACTGCGTTTTTGTTGTTGTTTCTGTTTCCTCTTTTTCTCTTGGTTTGATTTCATTGTTATTAAGTTTAGGATTTGTTTTTCCTTTTTTTATTGCAAATTAGATTAATTCAGTTCTGATGTATTGCAACTATTGCATATATATTTGCAATGTTTTGGTTTTACGAGAACTGCGTTTTCTTGCTGTTTTTTTGTTTCCGCTTTCTCTTGATTTGTATTAATTGTTATTATCTTTGTCTTTCCCTTTTTATTTTTGCAAATGAGATTAAGTTTGTTCTGATATATTGCATCCAATGCATATACCTGCAGACAAACCAAGTGAAATCCATTTATTCGAATACCTTTTTATTTTTTTTTCTTTAAATATCACATTCCTTATTCTCTTCAGAACAAGCAACACATTTCCCAAAACTCATCGTATATTCCAAAAGCCATTTTTCCCCCAATAACAATAACACGATGCACTGTATATAGCTCTCGCCTTATCACTGTAACAATTTCCTTTGAAAGAAAAAGCCACTGGTCGAAGCACGAGTGCATTTCACTCTCGCCCTTTTGTTTACCTGTGGTTTTCTTTGTGCTGTCCTTTGTTGTCTTGTAGAGGGAAATAGAGGCAGAAGAAGAGATATAAGTAGATAGAGATAGATAAGGTAGAGATAGGTAAAGTGTGTGTTTGTGTGTGTGTGTGTGTGTGTGTGTGTGAGTGTGTGTGTGTGTGTGTGTATATATATATATATATATATATATATATATATATATATATATATATATATATATATATATATATATTCATATATATATTCATATACATATGTAAGGAGAGAGAGAGTGAGAGAGAGAGTCAAAGAGAGTCAGAGAGAAACAGAGATACAAAAAATAAAAAGAAAAAGAAAAATTCCGAGAGAGAAAGAGAGACAGACAGACAGAGAGAGAAAGAACACGAGAAACAGAGAGAGATAAGGAAAAAATCCGTGAGAAAGAGAGAAGAGAGAGAATGAACACGAGAGAGAGAGAGAGAGAGAGAGAGAGAGAGAGAGACAGAGACAGAGAGAGAGAGAGAGAGAGAGAGAGAGAGAGAGAGAGAGAGAGAGAGAGAGAGAGAGAGAGAGAGAGAGAGAGAGACAGAGACAGAGAGAGAAAGAACACAAGAGATAGAGAGAGAGAGAGAGCACACAAGATTACAGAGATAGTCAGGAACGTGGAGTACTGTGTGTGTTCTGGTCGGCCGTCGGGGTGTGGTAAGTGTCGGTGGCGCCAGGTTGTCGGCTGCTTTCCTCCCGTGTGAAGGTGAAGAAATTACAAATGGTTTTTTTTTTTTTTAAGGGAATGGATAATGTTATATGAACTTTTTTTTCCCATTTATTTGGTGATTTGTATTTTGTGTTCTGTGTTTGGTGGTGGTTGTGGTTGTATGCGTATTTTAGATATTTTTGATGTTATAGATTTTATTTTGGGGGTTTTTGAGGTAATGGATGATATCAAATCGCTTTTTATTCATGGGGGATTTCCATTCATATCTTTTGCTCTTTGTGTATGGTTTATACGTCAAGTCTAGAATTGCTATCGTGTAATAGAAATACAGTTAGAATTACGAGCAATATCTTTGTTTAGGTGAAACAGCTGTTCAGAGATCAATATATTTTTTAAGAAACGTACAAGAACACAAGTAAGGAAAATCTGTCTCATGATTTAGTGATTTAATGTTTCATGTGTCCAGTTTTAAGGAACAGATTTTAAGTAGGTTAAGCATAATCTGTGAAAATTGAAAGTTAGATTAAAAAAATAGAAATGTAAGTATTTAAGTTTGTATTTTTAGTATTTCTCGTGTATGGAGGATAGTAGTGCTTAGTTACTTGGCTTGTTATATTTCCTAGGTTATGATATAGTTATGTATATGTGTTATACTTTGTTGATATGCCTGATGCTACACTACCTCTTGCTTAATATCATAGATTATACTTTACTGATAGACAAGATGACATACTATCTGTTACTGAATATACTAGGTAATACTTTGTTGGTATACTAGGTTATATTCTGTTATATAGCCTGTGTAAATATACTCGAAATAACTCTTTTTCTATTTTTTTTTTTTTTTTTTTTTTTTTTTATCTTATCCTTCCTCTCTCTCTCTCTCTCTCTCTCTCTGTCATGCATGGGTGGTCATGGGGAAGGAAGAGGGCAGAGGAGGAGGATGGGGTGGGAGTGGGGGCAGGGGTGGAGGGGAGGGTGGGGGGTGACATGCCTGCACGGAATGAGGAGGAGAAGGAAGAAGGTAGGGGGGAGGGAGGAGGAGAGAGGGAAGGGGGGGGGGAGAGAGGAGAAGCAGGATAGAGGGATGGAGGGAGGAAGGGAAGAGGATAATGGGAAGGAGGAAAGAGGAGGAGGAGAAGGGAAAAGGAGAGAAGGGAAGAAAAGGGGCAAGGAATAAGGGGAAGAAGCAAGGACAAATAAAAGAGAGAAGGAAAAGAAGACTGAAAATAAGACAAAGAAGGTAGACAAACAGAGAAGAAGACAATACAAAGAAAAATAGAAAACCCGAAAAGATTAAACAGAGAAAGAGAATCTAGAGAACAAGGAATAAGGAAGAAGAAAAAATAAATAAAAAATAAATAAATAAAATAAACAAGGAAGATACGAAAAACGAAAAGAGGGAAGTAAGAAGATTAGCAATAAGGTAGCACGACCAGGCGAGAACAAGAAGTGAAAGATCTGAGTGAGTGAAGAACACGTTAGCGGTGAGCAAGTGTCTTTGTAGAACAAAGGGGGCCTAGAGGCGTGACATGGCACTGAATCTATGAATGAATTGGACACCTTTGCATAGAGTAGCAGGGAGGAGGAGGGAGGGAAAAGGAGGGAGGGAGAAGGAGGGAGGGAGGGGAGAGAGGGGGGAAGGAGAGGGAGAGAGGGAGGAGGGAGAGAGAGAGGAAGGGGGAAGGGAGGGGAGAGAGGGGGGAAGGAGAGGGAGAGAGGGGGGAAGGAGAGGGAGAGGGGGGGGAAGGAGGAGGAGAGGAGGGAGGAGATAGGGAAAGGGAGGGAGGGAGGGGAGAGAGAGGGGGAGGGAGGAGGAGAGGAGGGAGGAGATAGGGAAAGGGAGGGAGGGAGGAGAGAGAGAGAAGAGAGAGGGGGGAGAGAAGGGAAGGGAAGGAAAAGAAAAGAGAAACGGAGAAGGAGGGAAGAGAACGGCGCGTGGTACCAGAGTGGTTCCCTTGCTGATGGTACACAAAGAGGTGTGAGGTACCATAGTTAGTTCCGTCCCCGGTGGTACACAAGACTATTCATTGTTGCACGGTGTTGACTTTCCCGGCAGGGCATGATGTCCAAATGATGCCCAAAGTGGCGTGCAAGTTGCTTAATGATAATCAAGATAGTGATCAGATATGCCCCGGCCATGCCCAGGTCGGTAGACAGGTAGACAAAGTTCGGGACCAAAATGGTAGGGTAGGGAAGACACCCGAGGCACAGGTTAAATTTTAAGTGGTCTTTCTCTCTCTCGTCTCTCTCTTTCTGATTCTCTCTCGCTCTCTCTTTCTCTCTCTGTGACTCTCTCTTTCTCTTTCTTTCGCTCTCTCTTTCTTTTTCTCTCGCTCTCTCTTTCTCTCACTTTCTCTGTCTCGCTCTCTCTTTCTTTTTCTCTTTTTTCTTTCTCTCTCCCTCTCTCTCCCTCCTTCCCTCCTTCCCTCCCACCCTCCCTCCCTCCCTCTCACCCTCCCTCCCTCCCCCCCTCCCTCCCTCCCTCCCTCCCTCCCTCCCTCCCTCCCTACCTCCCTCCCTCCCACCCTCCCTCTCACCCTCCTTCTCCCTCTCCCTCCCACCCTCTCCCCTCCCTCTTCCTCCTTCCCCCCTCCCTCTTCCTCCCTCTCTCCCTCCCTCTCCTTCCCCCCTCTCTCCCTCCTTCCCCCCCTCTCCTTCCCCCTTCCCTCTTCCTCCCTCCCTCCCTCCCTCTCTCCCACACACACACACACACGTACAGTCGTAAATATCCCTTGCAGATCAACATTAGTCAACAGCAACAACAACAGCAACAACAACAACAACAACAACAGCAACACTGCAGTGAAAAGGAAGCCTGATTATTCTGCCTCAATAAAGGACTGAGGAATTTATGGCTGTTGCATTGACGTTTCTAAAGAGGAGGTGGGTGGAGGTGGTGGTGGGTGGTGGGTGGCTGGGTGGAGGGGGTGGCTGGGTGGAGGGGGTGGGAGGGTGGAGGGGGTGGGAGGGTGGAGGTGGTGGTGGTGGATGGAGGTGGTGGAGGTGGTAGGTGGAGGATGGATGGAAGTGGTGGTGGATGGAGGAGGAGGTGGTGGATGGATGGAAGTGGTGATGGATGGAGGAGGAGGTGGTGGGTGGAGGAGGAAGTGGGTGGGTGGGTGGAGGTGGTGGATGGATGGAGGTGATGGTGGATGGATGGAGGAGGTGGTGGGTGGATGGAGGGGGTGGGAGGGTGGAGGTGGTGGGTGGGGTGGGTGGATGGAGGAAAGAGGTGGATGGAGGTGAATGGAGGAGGAGGTGGGTGGATGAAAGAGGTGGATGGATGGAGGGGAATGAAAGAGGTGGATGGAGAAAGTGGATGAAAGAGGTGGATGGAGGAGGTGGTTGAAAGAGGTGGATGGAGA
>BOPN01001506.1:87500-95000 GCA_017312705.2 Penaeus japonicus
TTCTCCTTCTTCTCCTCCTTTTCCTTCTTCTTCTCCTTCTTCTCCTCCTTTTCCTTCTTCTTCTCCTTCTTCTCCTCCTTTTCCTTCTTCTTCTCCTTCTTCTCCTCCTTTTCCTTCTTCTTCTCCTTCTTCTCCTCCTTTTCCTTCTTCTTCTCCTTCTTCTCCTCCTTTTCCTTCTTCTTCTCCTTGAAGGAGAGGTTGGGGGGTTGTGTGTGTGTGTTTGAGTGCTTTGAGAGAGGAGGGGGAGGAAGAGGGAAACAATAACACTGATAATGATAATGAATCTTATCACACGCTTATCAACCACAGTTTCGAAACCCGACACTCCAACCTTGAAGGTCCACCTCGAAGGACAACCAACTCGCCCTCGAAGAAAGCACACGCGAACGAGAGAAAGGTCACTGGCGTTCTGAGGTATGAGTGTCACTCGGGGGTCATCGTATAGGGGGGGAGGGGGGGAGAGAGGGTGGGGGGAAGGGCAGGGATAGTATAAGGGTGGGGGGGGGTAGGAAGGGTGAGTATAGAGTGTAGGGGGAGGAGGGGGGGTAGGGGTGGTGAGCGTAGGGGGAGGAGGGGGGTAGGGGTGGTGAGCGTAGGGGGGAAGGGAAGGGGTGAGGGGGAGGAGGAGGGGGGGAAGAGAGGTTGGGGGTTGTGTGTGTGTTTGTGTGCTTTGAGAGAGGGGGGGGGGGAGGAAGAGGGAAGGGGGAGGAGAGGTTGGGGGTTGTGTGGGTGTGTGTTTGTGGGTGTTTGTGGGTCTGAGTGTGAGGGGGGAAGGGAGGGGGGAGGAGTGGTTGGGGGTTGAGTGGGTGTGGTGGGTGGTGGATGGGTGGATGGGTCTGAGTGTGAGGGGGGAGAGGAAGAGGGAAGGGGAAGGGTGTGGGGGGGAGGAGTGGTTGGGGTTGTGTGTGTTTGTGGGTGTGGGTGTGGTGGGTGAGTCTGAGTGTGGGGTGGGTATGTGGGTGTGTGTGTGTGTTGGTGGATGGGTGGATCTAGGCGTGTGTATGTGTGTGTGTGTCTGTGTGTGTGTGTGTACGTGTGCATTCCAACATCTGTTAGATTTGTGGCTATTAAAAGATACCTGTCTCTCGTTCTCTCTCTCTCTCTATCTATCTCATTCTTTTTCCATCTCTCTAATTCGTGTTCTCTCCCATAAATCGATGCTTATATACACCAGAGGGTTTAATCCAATAATATTGATACCAAATGATATGAAACCTGTAAGTTATGTACCAATACTTTACCATCAACCTACACACACACACACGCACACAAACACACACACACACACACAAACACACACAGACACACACACACACACACACACACACACACACACACACAAACACACACACACACACATACAAACACACACACACATACACAAACAAACACACAAACAAACAAACAAACAAACAAACACACACATACAAACAAACACACAAACACACATAACACTATAATCACAACAACCAGCAATTTGTAAGTAGTCTGATTTTTCATCCGAAAATTTACCGAAGTAGAACCGATACCCAGGTAAGTAAGGGAACTTTTAGACCATCTACTAAGATAGTCGGTTAGATTATAGTCCTAAATCATTAATATCGCTTTTCATATCATATATCTCTTTATATCTTTCATATTATATATCTTTTCATATAACTTTTTATATCTTTCATACTATATATCTTTTCATATAACTTTTCATCTTATATCTTTTTATATCTTTCATATCATATATCATTTCATATAACTTTTCATATCTTATATCTTTTTATACCTTTCATATTATATATCTTTTCATATAACTTTTCATCTTATATCTTTTTATATCTTTCATATCATATATCATTTCATATAACTTTTTATATCTTATATATTTTTATATCTTTCATATCATATATCTTTTCATATAACACTAAGATAGATATCTAAGAACCCAGCTAGGTCTAGACAACAGGTGACAAAGCCAACGAGAATCCTAACTTTAAACTACAACATTAAGACAGACATCCCACAACCCACACAACCCAACAAGCTCTAAGAAATCTATTTCCCACCAAAGCTATCAACCCAAATAAATAAAATCTAGAACCCAAATTAAACAAAAATAAAAAAAAAACAAAGACCTCTCGAACAGGTTCACCATGACTAACTGACTCTCTCGCTCGGCCTTATCCTTTCCTCAATTGAACGCACGAATTGGCGAACGTTGCGTTGCGTCTTTGTTTTTATTTATGGCAGGAGTCGTCCGAGCTTTTTAATTCGTTGCCGCAGAAGAAGATTGACTGGGAGTGCCATTATCTCGGGAGGAGAAAGCGCGCCTTGAGGCTTAAGAGGGCTGGAAATTGCCTCGGAAGATGAGAAGCTGCTGACCAGGAGATGGTGGCGACCTCTTTTGGTTAACTCTCTCTTTATCTATCTATTTATTTATTTCTATCTCTGTCTCTATCTATCTGTCTATCTATCCGTCTCTCTCTCTCTATCTATATCTATCTATCTATCTATCTATCTATCTATCTACCTCTATCTCTCTCTATCTATCTCTATCTCCATCTATCTATTCATCTCTCTCTCTCTCTCTCTCTCTCTCTCTCTCTCTCTCTCTCTCTTTCTGTCTGTCTCTCTATCTCATTCTCTCTATCTATCTATCTATCTCACACACACAAAATTATTTGAACGTGGAAAAAAAATAGTGTGTAAGTGTGTGTGTAGAGAGAGAGAGAGAGACAGACAGACAGACAGAGAGAGAGAGACAGAGAGCCAAACAGACAGACACGAGGCAGAGAGTAAGAAAGGAATGACCGACGAAACTGCAAGTCACTCCTTTTACTTGATACTACCACTCGCTACCTACGATTACTACGACAAGTGCTTCTCTTCTGCAGCTCCCAAGTGTTGCCAAAACGACCCAGAGGAGATTGTAAACGTTGGCGACGCTATGTTCCAGAGGCCATTAAGATCTCAAGCCTAATTCAGCCTTATAAAATGTGTAAAAGAGTCATAAATTTTTATAGAGCGTGAGACATATATTAGAAAGTTGCGTTAGACACGCAGACACACACACACATACACACACACACGCACACACATATACAAGCACAAGCACACACACCAAACACACACACAAACACATACACATATCTATATCAATATATAGATAAATTGATCTGTGTGTGTGTGTGTGTGCGCGCGCGTGTGCGTATGCCCGTGTCCGTTCGTGTATGTCTGTGCAATGTGCATGTTCGAGCGTGAGTAACAAATCATAAAATATAGTGACAGACACTGTCAATTACACATCATAGCAAAAGGGTGACAAGCACTTCTTCGCACACACACACACACACACACACACACACACACACACACACACACACACACACACACACACACACACACAAAAAAAAAAAAAAAAACACACACGGGTACGTACAAATGTATACGCCTGTATGTACGTGTTTATTTTCCCGCCACGTAAACATAACCCGACTGTTTGGAACAATGCAGTCAAACGGTGGAGTTGTTTTGCCTGTGTTTATTATTATATTTGTACCCATTTGGACGCTGGTATGAGATACCATGCCAACATAGCCAGTTCAGATGTCAGAGCAATGAATAGGTTGATTTGACACATACCATTATCCTCTCGCCCACGCATGCCAATTTCACCCTTCGTGTGTGGGCGGTTTTTGTCAAATATTCGTGGAGTCAAACGTATGTGTGTGTGTGTGTGTGTGTGTCACGTACATATGTGTGTCTATGTCACGTGAGATTGTAAGTGTAGTTGGTTTAACGGAATAGGAATTTAATTCTCTATCTTGCACATGCAATATTTGAGAAATGTTGCAGATGGCAGATAAACAAATTAATGCACAGATATATACATACTCTGTATACTTGTGCATTTGAGTAAACATGCACATATCATACGCACTTACACGCGTACAGAAACACATACATACATACATACATACATAACCCAAGTAACCCCCCCCCACCTACCCTAAGTACCATACCCAACACAAACACACACAAACAGGTAAGCAAACAAAAATAAACATACAAACAAACAAACACGACAACAAAAACAAACATACAAATAAACAAACACGAAAACAAAAACATAAACACACACACACAAACAGATAAACAAATAAACCCGAAAATAAAAACACACAAACAAAGACAACACATACAAACAAACAAAACCCCACAACACAAAATAAACAAAACAAACACGCACAAACACAAAGTCCCAAACAAACAAACACACACCAAACCAACCTAAAACACGAAATAAATAAAAGAAAACTAACAAGAAAACGAAGAAAAACAAGAAAACAAAAGCCGTGCGTGATGCGCATTCGTCCAGGCGGGAAATTAACCCAATGAGGCGTAAGTTACTGGCGGCCATTTTCTTTTTATCATTATTACCATAATCTTTTTATTTATTCTGTATTTCTTCCTTCTTTTTATTCTCTTTTATATATATATTTTTTTTTGTCTCTTTATTTGTTTTTTTTTTCACTTTTTTTTAAGTCTTTTCTATTTTTCTTTTTCGTTTTCTTTTTATTTGTCTTTCTATTACTTCGTCCTTCTTCAATTATTTTCTCTCTTTCTCTTTTTTAAATCTTCTTTTTCCTTCCTTCTATACTTAGATTTTTATGTTTTGTATCATTTTAATCATTGTTATCATTATCATCATATCTTTTCATTATCTTCATTTTTTATTATTGTTATCATGATAATGATAATAAAGAATAAAATTAATAGATATAACAATTACAATAATAATAACAATAATAATAGCAATGACAACCACAACTGCAATAATGATAACAAGAAGAAGAAAATGAAGAAAAACAGAAGAAGAAGTAGATGAAGAAGAAGGAGAAAAAGAAGAAAAAAAAAGAATAAGAAGAAGTAGAAGCAATAGAAGAAGAAGAAAAGATGGAAGAAGAAGAAGGAGGAGGAGGAGAAAAGGAGAAAAGATAGAAGAAAAAAAAGAAAGAAACAACAACATCAGCAACAATGATAAATCTTCATTATCATCGTCTTTCTTGCGATTTATTTCTTTGCAATTTGCAATTGTTTTCTCTCTCTCTCTCTCTCTCTCTCTCTTTCTCTCTCTCTCTCTCTCTCTCTCTCTCTCTCTCTCTCTCTCTCTCTCTCTCTTTTCTCTCTCTCTCTCTCTCTCTCTCTCTCTCTCTCTCTCTCTCTCTCTCTCTCTCTCTCTCTCTCTCTCTCTCTCTCTCTCTCTCTCTCTCTTTCTCTCTCTCTTTCTCATTCTCTCTCTCTCTCTTTCTCTCATTCTCTCATTCTCTCTATCTATCCATCTATCTATCAATCTATCTATCTATCTCTTTCTCTCCCTTTCTCTCTCTACCTATCTATTCATATTCCTATAATTCTATCTTTCTCTAATGTTGATGATAACAATAGCAATGATGATAATAAGAAGAACAATGATAATGATGAAATAGCATAATGATAATATCAATGATAATGATGATAATAATAATAACGATTATTATTATTATAATTATTATTATATCAATACTAACCACAACAAAAGCAAGAACAAAAACCACAACAACAACAATAAAACTAGACACAACAACAACAAACAAACAATCAAAATAACAACAACAACAACAATAATAATGATAATAATAATCAAACCACCAGTCGTTATATAACAGGAATGTGGTAGCGGTTTTTTTTGGTCCCTGTTTCCCTTGTATGACAACAGGGGTTAATATTACCCTTGCGGTCAGCGCGGTCACCGAAAACCGCATGTTATAAGCGACGGCCAAGAGGGTACAAGAGGGGGTGGGGGTGGGTAGGGGGAGGGACGGGAGGGGTGGGAGAAGGGGTGAGGGTGGGGGTGGGGTGAGGGGTGAGGGTGGGGTTTGGGTGGGAGGGGGTGGGGAGGGGTGGGTAGGGGGCGGGGGAGGGGTTTGGGGAAGGGTGAGGAAGGGGTGGGGAGGGGGTGAGGTTGGGGGGTAGGGGATGGGGGTTTGGGGTGGGGTGGGTAGGGGTGAGGGGTGGAGGAGGGGTAGGGGATGAGGGACGGGAAGGGGTGGGGGTGGGGTTGGGGAAGGAGGTTAGAGGGGAGAGGGGGTGAGGGAGGGGAAGGGGTGGGGGGTGAGTAGGGGGAGGGGAATGAGGGAGGGGAAGGGGTAGGGGATGGGGAGTAGGATGAGGATGAGGGGGTTAGAGGGGAGAGGGGGTGAGTGAGGGGTGAGGGAGGGAGGGAGAGGGGGAGAGGGAGGAGGGTATTCCGAAGGGCAGATTTGGGTAGGGGAAGGGGTGGGGAGGTGGGGGACGAATGAGAGGGGGGGGGATATACTAGAGAACAGGATAGGAGGGGGAGGGGGGGTGAGAAGAAAAGAAATAAGGAGGGGGGTTGTGGGGAGGGGAGGGTGGGGGGAAGGGGGGATATAGTGTTCCATTGCAGAGGGTTCCTATTTCAATTGCACAAGAGTTCTTACACCTCGCGGTACCAACGGTGGCTTTTGTTCGTGTCTTGTTGTTGTTGTTTTATAATTGTTGTTTTTGTTATGACTATCATCATTATTGCTTGTTTATTTACTATTGTCACTATCATTATTATCATCTTTACTGTTATCCTTATCATCATTATCATTATTATCCGTATTGTTTCTATCATTTTCACTATTGACGATGTTATTAATATCAACACCATAATTATCATTATCATCATTATTATCATTACCAGAATCATTATCATCATCATCATCACTATCATCGTCACCATCATCATCATCCCTACCATCACCACCATCATCATCATCATCACAACTATCAACATCATCCCCATCACCACCATCATCACTATCACCATCATCACCACCACCACCATCATCCCCATCACCACCACAATCACCACCATCATCACCACAACCACCACCATCATCACCACCACCACAACCACCACCATCATAACCACCACAACCACCACAATCACCACCGCAACCACAATCACCACCACCATCATCACCACAATCACAACCACAATCACCACCACCACCATAACCACCACCATCATCACCATACTCATCATCACCTAACCCTAGAACACAAAAGCGCAGGTGAATCAGACCAAGATAACGACATGAGTCAGTCAAGCAGAGGACGAGTGAGTAACGTGAGTGTCACGTGAGTCACAGTAGGAAAGATATTCATCGTGAGTGTCTCAAAGGAAGTGGTGGTGATGGTGGTGATGGTGGTGATGAGTCAGGAAGGGAAAGATGTCTTATTCTAGAAGGAGTATGATGTATGTTGTTTATGTTGTGGTGAAAATCGGGTTTATGTGTTGTTTGTCAGTTACTTGGATTCTTGTCTGCCTGTCTGTCTATTTGTCTGTCTGTCTGTCTGTCTGTCTGTCTGTCTGTCTATTTGTCTGTCTGTCTGTCTATTTGTCTGTCTGTCTGTCTATCTGTCTGTCTGTCTATCTGTCTGTCTGTCTTTCTGTCTGTA
>BOPN01001506.1:100000-112500 GCA_017312705.2 Penaeus japonicus
CTCTTACGCTGTCCTCACGGCAGGGAAGGGGACAGGGGGCGGGACGGAAAGTGTGAGGAGGGAGGTAGGTGGCAGGGAGGGGGAAAGGGGAAGGATTATGAGGGAGAGAAGGAGAGAGAAAGGAGATTAAGGAAGGAGAGAAGGACAAGGTGAGAGGCAGATAGTGAGAGAGAGAGAGACAAAGTAATCGAGGAAGTGATGGGAGAGAGAGAGAGAGAGAGAAAGAAAGAAAGAAAGAAAAAAAGAAAGAAAGAAAGATATTAAATAAAAATAAAATAAAATAAAGACAAACTTTTAAATACGAATAAAATCAGAGAACGAAGAAGAAAAGAAAAAAAAACATCGAGACAAACAAAGTAGAAACAAAAACACACACACATAAACAAAAACAAGAAGGTCATATGCCCACCAGAGTCTGACCTTATTTACCTTTTCTCAGAACAACAGCGTCTTCCCTTAGGTCATTGATCACCGATGCAACATCAATCACAAAGGCTTTATTTTCCTCAAAGTGAAGAAAGTTAAATTACGAATGACGTCACAGATTGCAAGCAACATCATCTGTCAACATCTTTGCCGACTTCAACGTGGAGGCAATGATGTGGTTTGGGTGAAAGAAAGATATAAAAATAAAAATAAAAAAGTTTTTAAAAAGCATTATGGATTTTTTTTTTTTTTTTCTCGGGAAGAAAATTAAGATGATGATGACTTTACCTGAAGGCTTTTATTGATTCAGTTTGTGCGTGTGCAACGTGAAATGCTATTCCTGCAACATTTATTTAGGTTTTTTAACTGCATGTTTTGATGGGAAAAATATATAGGATTATTTTTAATTAAAAAACTGTCTCTCTCTCTTTCTCTCTTTTTCCTGAAAATAAAATCTACTGCATCTTCTCTTTCTACCTTTTCAATACAAATGCTATCTTTGCAAAAGTAATACGAGTTACTTAAACATTTACATATATTGCATTTTTATATTTACATATACTTGCATATATTACAATATAAAATATATATATTTATATATCACACTAGAGAAAATACAACAGGAAAGATTAGAATAGAATCTGATATTACTACTACTACTACTACTATTACTATTACTACAACTACTACTAATATTTATTTCCTCTTCTGAATGAAGGATTAGAATAACACCTGATACTACTACTATTACTACTACTACTACTATTATAACAACAACAACTACTCCAACTACTATTTACTTCCTCCTCGAAGACCTACCATATGTGTTACGAGGGAGAGGTAGTCAACCTTGGAATCAGCCTCGACTTGGCACAACAAACCCTCGACTTGTATAATGTATACAGGGCTTTTGCCAACGAGTCTCCGAACTTCCATTAGATTTGCACACTTAATATTGTGGAGAATATTATTGGTGGTGATTTTAGTTACAAGTTACCCTCCACTTTCCATACCGAATTGTGTTACAAGCTCCCAAGACTTATACTTAAAGTTTCAAGAATGTTCCGACACTTGTCTTACAAGAACTCTCCTCGAAGTTCGAGAAAACAAACAGAAAAAAAAAAGAAACTCGATATGACTTACAAAAAAAAAAAAAAATCAATATGACTTTTTTTTTGGTCACAGGGATAACATGGAACGACGCTACGATCACGTAGAGTGCTAAGACACCCCCCCTTTCCCCCCCCTCTCCTCTCCTCTCCTCCTTCCCCCACCCCCATCCCATCCCACTCCCTTCAAAAACCTGTCAACAACAAGTTATGCAGCGACGGTCGCTAATCACCGGAGGAGACACACAACAACAACAACAACAACAGGTTCCGTTCGAATCTCAGAAAGGCGGATTGGTTGCAAAATTGATCTAATCCAGTGCCATGCGAATTTGCTGGATTGAAATTAACAAGTTTTATGAGATCAGAATGAATTAATGATAATATTTGTCCCGCATCTGTCTCTGGGGAAAAAAGATAAACAGACAAACAGTAGCTTTTATCTCGGTTGGGTTATGCTAATGCTCGCGAACACATTCAACAAAAAAAATTGCAAGATAGAGCTATATCTTTGTGGTCTTCTGTGACTCATGATAAATTATATATTGCTTGATTATGGATCAAGTCAGGACTAATATCAATACTTTTTTTTTCTAGTTATCTTTGAACCTTTCTTAATTAAGAGATCTTGAATCTGCGAAATATTATGCGATTATTAAGCACAGATCGCTGTATTTATTATCATGTTTTATTTATTGATTTATTTATGTTTCTATATATTCTCCTTTTCTCTCTTCTTTTTTGATACGTCCTTTTTTTGGTCTCTCAAAAATCAATGACGAATATTCTAGAAATATTAATATATCTCAATCAAAACCGGTTAATGCTGATGATATTATTTACATATCGAATTCAGAAGAAAAAAAAATCGTCTATTATATTATAAAATCTATAATTTTCTTAACCCTTCATAGTTCAAGACACCAACAACATATATTCATATATAACAGACATGAAAGAACATTTATTAATAGGTATTGTAGTGTTCAGCATTAACATAGAGCAGAGTGGACGAACTATTAAACTTAATGACATTGTTAGAAGTCAATGCAAGCACGTTATGCTTAATTCTCATGCGTTCATGATATGCAGTTCCATCGTCTGTTTTATATGCAATAATCAAGCCTTAATACCGAGCAACATATCCAACGCAAAAGCCTTCAAGCTTCAAGCACCATTTTTATTGTCATTTCATTTCCTTGATATCACTTCTCGACTCGAAGTTTTAATTACAAGATCATAATTTGGGTTGATTTGCCCGCTGGACATAGGATATGAGATAAGAATAATATAGAAGTCTCTATGATATATTAGTATGTATTAAACGTGACGGACCAGTCAATGAGAATCAGCAGAAGGGAAGACATAATCACTGTAATAATAGGTACCAGTTTGACAGCATCGAAGTAAGTATAATTTTTAGCACGGCGAAATTTTGTCATTTATATTATTTACAGTGGAAGCTGTGGGTCAAGATAGATTATTTTTTTTACATCTATGCGGTTATGTATTTGTAGAATAGAGTAGAGAATGGTTTATAGAGCTTGGTTTCTGGAAGGGATGTCATCTGGTGACATTTAATCATATTTTATCACTCCTTTTTTCTTGTTTTTTTCCTCGATCGTATATCATTTCCTTATTTTTCTTTTTTCTTTTTTTTATCCTTTTTTCTCGATCGTACATATTTTCTTAATTTTGTTACATTTGTTTTTCTTTTTTCTTTCCTTTTTTTCTCATTCTTTATTTTCCTTTTTTTTTTTTTTTTACTCTTTTATCTTCCTACCAAACACAAGACTTCATAATGCGTCTCGTCGGATATAATGACCGGTTGGCGATTCTTGCAACAGGACAAATGCAAACTAGAATGCGGGTTGTATACCTCGACCCTGTCTGCGTCGGAGAGTCAGTTCAGCATAATATATGAAATCCTCTTGGTCTTCAACAGTCTTGTTATTCAACCTGTCTCATTTACTCAACTCCGTCTTGACTGCAAAACACGGCGGATTCCTGCAGATGATATGCAATAGGAGACGTATTTGCCGCTATTATCATCCGGCAGAGCCAAATAAGTGGTCCTTTGTTCCATTGGCCAAGTGGCGCAATCTCTTGGGACACTTCCCTCTAGATGATAAAAAAAAAGTCGCATGTGGGTCTGTAATGAAATATAAACACGCCTCTATTCTTTGTCCGAGTCTCCTATACAGAGTGGAAGCTCAACCTCGAAGAAAAAAAACTCTTATTTCAACATCTTTTTAGAGTACGTAGTCGCAGCTGTGAAGGAAGGACCGTAGTCGTCACATATATATATATATTATATATATATATATATATATATATATATATATATATATATATATATATATATATATATATATGTATGTATATATATATATATATATATATATATATATATATAATATATATATACATATATATACAAATACTCCCTACCCGAAGTGTTCTTTCTCAACGCTACCTAACAGTCATAAAAGTAGTTCTATTGTGTAAATCGCAGGTGGTCCTCCGCACAAGGTAGCGAGCCAAAGGGGTTCCAAATGGGGCGCTGGCGTCGTGTAATTTCCCTCGGAATGTATACCAATGATCAGACACTCGAGAATTTCGCCATGCATGCAAATGGCTGCCACGTTGCTTTACTAGGCCCGTGCGAGAAATTATAGATCGTGGCGTCATCCCTGTTTATGCAGATGAGAAAAAAAGTATAAATGAAGAAGCAACAGGCTGAGAACTGTTCCTTATACTACAGTGCGCTGAATGGCAAGAGGACTTACCTGTGGCGAGGTCCCTCTGGTAACCCTATTCTGATTAGCGTCGAGGCTTCGTTCATTATGCGGCGCTGTGCTTCGTTGGCCTTGAGACTTCGCTGATGTCAGAGGGAGGGAGAGACGCTAGTGACATCAGAGCCTTGGATAAAGATGAGTGACAGGATTAACCGAAGGAAAACTGAACTTGAGGGACTAAAAGATGCAGAAAATTTCCCTTACAAAATAAACCACATTATTTTCTGCTTCTTTTTCTTTTCTCTTTTCTTCGCAAAATCGAAATGTTTTCATTAAACCTCTGATCTGATTTCCTTGTCAATGATATTAATACCTTTAGAATTATGATGTCTGTAAACTTATTAACGACCATATAAAAACAGATAATGTCAGAAACATATAAGTAAATGAATAGATAGATAGATCAACAGACAGACAGGGAGATATATAGATCTAGATACATAGATACAGAGATACATTAATATAATCTCCTACCTATTACTATAATCCAGTTACTAAAATACATCTCTCTAGAGACCAGAAAAGACAACAATTAGAGAAAGACAATTTTTTAAAAGCATATTACTCCACCAATGACGTGTAATCTAAAAAAAAAAAAAATAAATAAATAAAAATAATAATGAAAATAAAAATAACATGGTGTAACACTTCCTGCCTGCACCTTGTTATCAGGTGACACAGCCTCACCTCAGATCTGATTATGCTATGTGACACCTAGGTTACATCATCACTTCAGTATTGGTTCGTGGAAACGATATGGAAAAGAAGGGAAAAAATACACTCATGCATGAAGTGTAATAGACGTTTTGATGTATATCTTTGTTTTAAAAAACAATAAAATAAAAAATAAAATAAAATGAATAAAAAACTAGTGAAGTTTTTAACGTAAAAGGAATATAAAAAAAAGTTGTCTTAACATAAATGATACCATCAAGTATTATGGAATTATTCGTTCGCAATCACAACTTTTCAATATTATTGACTGTCCTTTTTTTAGCTTTTTTTTTCTTTCACTTTTTTCAATATTTGTAACTGTACTTTTTTTTTTCTTTTTTTTTTTTTTTTTTTTTACCTACAACGAAAGTAATCTAAAGAAATTTCTTTACCTCAATCTGGTGCAGTTAATCAATTCAATTCAGGTTTTTGCACCGATGGATATATTTTGTGACATTTATATCAAGTTTATATGTGTTTTGTGACTCCTTGCCATTTTATATAATTCGACGTCGTTAATCTGAATCAAAGTTAACTGTTTTTGTGATTTTGTTAAACTGACTTGGCTAATTAGTAGGTTCGCTTACATTTTATTTGACATGATTCTTCATCTGAAAAATATGTACGTGTGTGTGTGTGTGTGTGTGCATATACATATACATATACACATACACATACATCTATAAACATATATATACATATGACTGATGCACACACACATACAACAATATATATATATATATATATGTGTGTGTGTGTGTGTGTGTGTGTGTGTGTGTGTGTGTGCGCGCGCATATACATATACATTTACACATGCATCTATGAACATATAACTGATACACACACACATACAACAATATATATATGTGTGTGTGTGTATACATACATATATGCAATTATACATACATGCTAGGTATGTGTATTTACATGCCCGTGTATCAAAAATGTATGCCTTTAAATGCCTGTTGTAACATGCATAGTGAACAACAATATCTATTACGTCATTCCATTCATCTTTATACATTATTATTCATCATCTAAATCCATACGACATCTTGCAAGAATACTCAATCATCTTTTTACTCTGCAAAGTAAAATCAACTGCGAGTGTGCACTATAGGCCTGGGTGATTAGGTAGATCGATAAATGGATGGATGGATGGATGGATAGATGGATGGATAAATAAATAAATGAATGGATGGATGAATGAATGGATGGATAAATTAATGGATGGATGGATGAATAAATGAATGGATGGATGGATAAATAAATAAATGAATGGATGGATGGATGAATAAATAAATGAATGGATGGATGGATGAATAAATAAATGAATGAATGGATGGATGGATAAATAAATGAATGAATGGATGGATGGATGGATAGATGGACGGAAGGAAGGAGGGAGAGAGATAGGGATAATTATTAGATGGATGAAGGAAAGGATAGATGGATAGATAGCTTGATGGATGAATGGATCCGTGGGTAGATTAACGGATTGAAATGTGGATGGAATAATGGATTATTGAATAGCTAGATAAGTGTGTTTCTGTGTGCATGTGTGTGTGTGTGTGAATGCGTGCGTGTGTGTGCGTGCATGCGTGTGTGTGTGTGAATGCGTGCTTGTGTGTGCGTACTTGCGTGTGTGTGTGTGTGTGTGTGTATGCGTGTGTGTGTGTGCGTGCATGCGTGTGTGTGTGTGTGTGTGTATGTATGCGTGCGTGTGTGTGCGTGTGTGCGTGCGTGTGTGTGTGCGAGCGTGCGTGTGTGTGTGTGCGCGTGTGTGTTAATGCGTGCGTGTGTGTTTGTCCTTCCGTGTGTGTGTTTGTGCGTGCATACGTGTGTGTGTGTTAGTGCGTGCGTGTGTGTGCTGAACAAACAGAAAAAAAAAGTTCCTCAAAATATGCCCGCGGAATTCACCAACAACATGGGCGCCTGGTGCACAAGCTCCATGTCTCACATTCCTATTTGATCAAGCTCATGTGTTTTGGGGGGAATTAAATAAGATTTTATGACAGCGGCGGCAGGGAAAGGAGAAGCCACGCGAATTTCTGCGATTCTGTTTATAGCCTCGAGTCGGGCCTGGGTCGGTGCTGCCATCTATCGGAGGTGCGCGGAAACTTTCGACTTTCACCGGATTTTCGGAGTTGAGAATATTCGTGTATGGTTTGCTCTGCTTCTTTCTCTTTCTTTATTTTTTTTATTTGTATGACGTTTTTGTTCTTGTCTTTCCTTCTTTTGTGTTTGTGTTTTGTTTTGGTTTCGTTTTATGGTTGTGGTATTTCCGACTTCTCTCAATAGTAGCTGGGTTTAGTCTTACTCTATCTATCTATCTATCTATCTATCTATCTATCTATCTATCTATCCCTCTCCCTCTCCGTCTCCCTCTCCCTCTCCCTATCCCTATCCCTCTCCCTCCTTCTCTCTCTCTCTCTCTATCTATCTATCTATCTATCTCTCTATCTCTTCCTCTCTTTCCTCCTTCCTCTCCCTTCCCTCTTATCGTCCCCCTCTCATCCTTTCCACCCTCTTCCTCTCCCCCGCTCCCTTCGCTCTCCTCGCCTCCCTCCCCTCCCCCTCTCCCCCTCCCCCTCAGCCAGTAAGTGACCTCCGTTCCAGTTGAGGTCGAAGAGCAGACTTCCCTCCCTCCTCACTCCTCCTCCTCTTCCTCCTCCTCCTCCTCCTCCTCCTCCTTCCCTCCTCTGTCCTCCTTCCTCCCCTTCACCCCTCCTCCCTCCTTCCCTCATCCCTCCTCCTCCTCCCTCATCATACCTCCCTCATCCCTCCCTCCTTCTCCCTCTTCCCTCCTCCCCTCCTCCCTCTTCCTCCATCCTCCCTCCTCCTCCCTCTCCCTTTCCTCACCCTCGTCTCAGCAACTTGACCGCTGGTGTTCGTTGAATGAACCACTAGGCAATAATAAAGGTCAGATGAGGGTGTGTATGTGTGCCGCGCCCTATGCAATAGTTTCATCACGGTTGTGTGTGTGAGAGAGAGAGAAAGAGAGAGAGAGAATGTGTGTATGAGAGAGAGAGAGAGAGAGAGAGAGAGTGTGTGTGTGTGTGTGAGAGAGAGAGAGAGAGAGAGAGAGAGAGAGTGAGAATGTGTGCGTGTGTGTGTGTGTGAGTGAGAGAGAAAGAGAGAGAGAGAGAGTGAGAATGTGTGCGTGCGCGTGTGT
The DNA here is from genome assembly GCA_017312705.2 of Penaeus japonicus. Taxonomy (NCBI): domain Eukaryota; kingdom Metazoa; phylum Arthropoda; class Malacostraca; order Decapoda; family Penaeidae; genus Penaeus; species Penaeus japonicus. The sequence goes on from BOPN01001506.1 coordinate 108,223, forward strand.
GTGTGTGTGTGTGTGTGTGAGTAAGAGAGAGAGAGAGAGAGAATGTGTGCGTGTGTGTATGTGAGTGAGAGAGAGAGAGAGAGAGAGAATGTGTGCGTGTGTGTGTGAGTGAGAGAGAGAGAGAGAGAGAATGTGTGCGTGTGTGTGTGAGTGAGAGAGAGAGAGAGAGAGTGAATGTGTGCGTGTGTGTGTGTGAGTGTGAGAGAGAGAGAGAGAGTAGTACATCTCCCCGCGTCTATTGATATATAGATACGTAATGTAATAAATTGAAACTTGTATTTCTTATCTACCGTAGGGGGTGTAAAGTGCAGGAGAGACAGCGTACCAATGAACTAAATTATGTTTTGTGTGTCGATAATGGTTTAAGTCTAGACATTTAAATGTTGTGTAACAGGATGGTGTCTTATTTTTCTGGAAAATGTCACTTCGATTCGTTTATAATTTATTTCTCTGTTTATCTGATTCTTATTCTTTTTTTTTCTCTCTCTTTTTCGTTTTTTTTCTCTCTTACTCTTTCTCTTTCTTTTTCTCTCATTCTCTTTATTTTTATTTTTTCTCTCATCCTCTTTCTCTTTCTTTTTCTCTCATCCTCTTTCTCTTATTCTTACTCTTACTGTTATTCCTTCCAATACATTTTTACTTGCTTGCAACATTTTACAAAAGATATTTTCTATTCTTTGACATCCATCAGCATATTCGTAAAACATTTTATTACTTTAACGTTTTGAATATTTATTCGTCATGCAACATTTTCTTTTCATTATTTCCCTCTAACATCGTTTTGAAAATATTTTTATTCCCTTGACATCATAAAAAAAAGTCTTCATCAACACCTTCTTTCACACCTTTCTAAAAATAGATCTTCGCCCTTTTCTTCAACCTCCCTTTTAATCACGTCTCTCCAATTCCTGCGAATAAGGAAACGAGGAAACCAGGAAACCACTCCCATTAGAACAGAGAGACACAGAGAGAGAGGAGAGAGGGAGAGAGACGAGAGAGAGAGAGAGAGAGGGGGGGAGGGGGAGGGGGAGGGAGAGAGAGAGAGAGAGAGAGAGAGAGAGAGAGAAAGAGAGAGAGAGAGAGCGAGAGTGAGTGAGAGAGAGAGAGAGAGAGCGAGACACAGAGTGAGAGACGAGAGAGAGAGAGAGAGAGAGTGAGAGAGAGAGAGACACAGAGAGAGACGAGTGAGAGAGAGAGAGAGAGAGAGAGAGAGAGAGAGAGAGAGAGAGAGAGAGAGAGAGAGAGAGAGAGAGAGAGAGAGAGAGAGAGAGAGAGAGAGAGAGAGAGAGAGAGAGAGAGAGAGAGAGAGAGAGAGAGAGAGAGAGAGAGAGAGAGAGAGAGAGAGAGAGAGAGAGAGAGAGAGAGAGAGAGAGAGAGAGAGAGAGAGAGAGAGAGAGAGAGAGAGAGAGAGAGAGAGACACAGAGAGAGAGAGAGAGAGAGAGAGAGAGAGAGAGAGAGAGCAAGAAGAGGTATTGAAGATTCGTAGCCCGGTTGCAAAAACCTCGTCAACTGCATAGTGAGAGCCTCGACCAGTCCTCTCTGTGTCCTAAGGCTGGAAGTGGCTTGTGTGTGTGTGTGTGTGTGTGTGTGTGTGTGTGTGTGTGTGTGTGTGTGTACTAGTATATGTCCTATGAGTGTACTAGACTGTTGATCATGGATATGTTTGTTTGAAGGGAAGAGTTTGTCTTGAAGTTTGTCTTTAAAGGGTGAGCAAATGTTGTTTTTTTTATGTGTGCGAAAGATTTTGTGTGTATGTACGTCTACGTTCACCTTAGATTGTGTGTGTGTTTGTGTGTTTGTGTGTTTGTGTGTGTGTGTGTGTGTGTGTGTGTGTGTGTGTGTGTGTGTGTGTGTGTGTGTCCCGAGACGCAAGTAGATACATGAATACAAGTAACTATCTATAGCTATAATTCCCACCTATGCATATGTATATCAAACCTAAAAATACGCGTATTCAACTTGAAGAAAATCATAGCATTTGCGCCCATCCGTTTAAGCAAACATGTATGTCTGTCTCAAGATCTGTGTCCTTCGTTTAATTTCTCGCGTGTAGGCAGCAAATGGCATTGGCGGTGACAGTAGCTGTTCCTCTCTACTAGGTCAGGAGAGACAGGTGCGTGGTGAGTCATAGATAGCGAGTGACTCAGGATAGATCGATCAACAGGTGGTATAAAATGTCTAGGAAAAAGAATTAACCTAAATTAACGATGCTAACAGTAGCTGTGGCTATGTTTTAAGGTTTCTTTGGTTATCTAGTTAATACTGTCAGTTTTTTTGTTTTTTTGTTTTTTTTCTAGATCTTTTCTCGTTGGTTTTGTAATTATGACTTTTGTGATGTTGTGATGATGGTAGTTTTATTAAGGAGAGTACACGTATTTGTCCATGTCCGTGTGTCCCATTTCTTGTATATTTTTTACTTCGAGTTTTGTTAAAATGTTCAATTCATCAATTTACAAGGTTCGTAAATCTCTCAAACGCAAATATGAAAGTAAATATATCTCGATGATATCTTGTCTGCAAAACGTGTGTTGATTGTATATATATTTTCTTCTTCTTCGCCGGTCTTTCGTAGGTAATTAATTCCATGTGCAAAATCATTAATTATCCCAAATGCCAATTAATGTTTTTTTTCCAAGTCATATACAAAGTCTTTGATTAAAATACTCTGTATTCTCACCATGCAAATGGCGCTAGTTACAGTTATTTAGTCATATTGAACCCCACTTCGAGCAGGTTGCTCTTGCCATCCCAGTTGTCTATTTGCATCACAATCCTCATAACAAGGTGGGTGTTCTCCTCACACTGAGCATCATTTGCAACACACTAGTGACTCTTATCTCATCACACTTTTTTAACTTTGTATATCGAAAGTTGTAATCACACTGGCTCTTGAAAAATGGCGCGTTGGTTATATTTACTAAGTATAATTCGTTGAGATATACTCGTTTTTATCATCCTGTCGTTTACATACATGTTATTAGGAGAAAAAGCTATGAGGGTTCTTAGTTATTTTCTTCTTAAGGCAACTGCGTGTTTGTGTCTGTGTCTATGTGTGTGTGTGTGCGTGTCTCTATGTGTGTGTGTGTGTGTGTGTGTGTGTGTGTGTGTGTATGTCTGTGCGCACACTGCAAGAGCCGTCATACGAAGCATAACACTTCCAGAATGACCAACTTTTCTGCCCTTAGTTATGCGATTCGCCGGTCGAAAGTTCATTATGTATTCACTATGGCGCCGGGCTCACCTTTTTGGGCGGGAAAGTTGTGTTTTGTTTGGGTCTTCAGCCACCAGAGGCCGGCCATTGCGCTCGGCCCTTCGTCGCAGTTCTTCTGTTTTTTTCTCTCTCTCTCTCTCTCTCTTTCCTCCTCTTCTTCTTTTCTATTTTGTTGATTTTGTTTTTCTCTTTCTTTCGTTGTTATTATTCAACTACCACGGGAGTTTCTTGTGTTGTTTATTGCAAGGGAGAGAAGATAAGCACGGTGAGTTAGCGTGTCGAGTTAGAGGTTATGATCGGTTGTGATCCAGTGGACGAGAAAGCTTAACATTTCTTTTCTATCGTTATTATTATCATACCATCAATAGACTACCATGCATTTATCACAGAAAAAGATAAATGATTCACCCCTATATACAAATTAATATACATATATAAGGATTTATCACATTACGAAATCACCCGAGGAAATCTGGATACGTTGTAGACGGAAATGAGATCTGAAGCTGCCTGAAGGATCGGATTTCAGAGGAAGACTATCAACGCTGTGAAAGTCGTGTGTCGGAGGAGAAGGAAGTTGCATGCAATAACTTCATGCAACTGATACGGGAAGTCTGGCTCACCCATTCTGTAACATTCTTTGGGTCTCCGTATTGGAAGAGATCTTACTGTTTGAAAGAGGAAAGTACAAGGTTGGCGCGATTGTCTTTTTTTTTAACGGTCTTAGATCCGGGTATTGGAATGGATATTCCTGTTTATAAGAAGAAAGAAGAAAATACAACTTTGGCTCACCTGTTTTAACGGGATATGATTAGATCTTGTCGTATTACTGTTTGTAAGAAGAAGAATCTGTTTTTAATGGGATGAGGTTAAATCTTGGTTTTGATATACATCTTATTGTATAAAAGAAAATGGAAGATTCTGATTCATTCATTCATTACCAGAATGAACTTAGACCTCATCAATGAACTCTGTTTATGAAGAAAGAAAGGATTGTATTCCCCCAAACGAGTACTTTTTAATGAACTGGAACTAAGGAGGGTAAAAAAGGTCGATATTCCCCAAA
>BOPN01001506.1:117500-120000 GCA_017312705.2 Penaeus japonicus
TTTGGCTAACGTGGAGTGGGTATAATTTGGAATTATTTGATGGAATAATTTCGTGTTAATACTGTTTTTTAAGTATAGGTGTATGTGGATTATTATCTTTTTTTTTGAGTGATGTATCTAATATGGTAAGTGATGGTGATATTGATATGGATGTGAATGTTGATGAGGATGATGGTGGTGATGAAGAGGAGGAGGATGGTGGAGATGGTGATGATGGTGGTGGAGATGGTGATGGTGGTCGTGATGATGAGGAGGAGGATGGTGGTGATGGTGATGATTATATTGATGAGGAGAAGGAGGAAGAGGAGGAGGAGGATGGTGGTGATGGTAATGATAATGATGATTATAATAATGATGATGATGATGAGGAGGAGGAGGAGGAGAATGGTGGTGGTGGTGATTTGTAATGATGATTATGGTGATGATGATGATAATGATAACGACTGACAAAGATGATGGTGATGATGATAATGATAATGACTGACAATAATGATGATGGTGATGGTGAGGGTAATGATGATGAAACAATAATGATAATAACAAACTACTGATCCATGTTTAAGCCGTACTTTATAATAACATTTTAAGCAATCGTTCATCAATAGAAAATGAATAAAACAATCAAATTCAGTTTTTACACTCAGCCTCTAAGACATCCGTTCAACAGAATCCACATTAAACCCCCCCAAAAAAAAGAAAAAAATAAATAAATAAAAAAATGACCACGTGATACCAAGCTTATGTTTATGCCTACATTTTTTCCCAATAGATGGCGACACTTACAGGCAAAGATGGCGTCGTTAAAACATAATGAACGAGAAACACAAAAAGCCCCTGGCAACTGTTGTCAAGAGGAAATCCTAAGTTATAAATCACAACATGATAATATAAATCTGTCAGAAGATAATCAAGCAGAGCGTAGTGCTTTGATATAAAGGGTATAAGAAGAAAAAAAATATATATATATATATATATAACCTCGAGGCAAGATGCGGATAAGAGTCACACTGAATTGATTTTATATTCGAGGATTTATGTAGAATGGTTTGCTTAGCTAAATGAATACTTATTGTTCATAAAAATCTAACATCAAAACATAATTATGACGTATTAATGTCACAGGTATTTAAAAGACTTCATAAAAGACTAAAGAAAGAGTATATTCAAACGGAAAGTCAAGCACTGTGAGCAGGTTGACAAAACTCGTAAAAAATTGACTGAATAGACTAATAGACAGTGAATAATTTATTTCAACTGCATTCTACTGACTGAGGCGTGAGATGTAGACAACCATCTGTCTTGTAGAAAAAAATACACGATTATAGGGATGTCAGTGTAATAATGATGATAATAGTGATGATGGTGGTGACGATGATAATAACAATAATAATAAATCTCTCTATATATCTTTCTGTCTCTGTCTCTCTCTGTCTCTCTCTCTCTCTCTCTCTCTCTCTCTCTCTCTCTCTCTCTCTCTCTGTCTCTCTCTCTCTCTCTCTCTTTCTCTCTCTCTCTCTCTCTCACTGGCTTTCTCTTTTCCTCTCTCTTTTTCTGGCTTTCTCTTTTCCTCTCTCTGTCTCTGTCTCTCTCTCTCTCTCTCTCTCTCTCTCTCTCTCTCTCTCTCTCTCTCTCTCTCTCTCTCTCTCTCTCTCTCTCTCTCTCTCTCTCTCTCTCTCTCTCTCTCTCTCTCTCTTTCTCTCTCTCTCTCTGGCTTTCTCTTTTCCTCTCTCTTTTTCTGGATTTCTCTTTTCCTCTCTCTGTCTCTTTCTCTGTCTGTCTGTCTGTCTGTCTCTCTCCCCCCCCCCTCTCTCTCTCTCTCTCTCTCTCTCTCTCTCTCTCTCTCTCTCTCTCTCTCTCTCTCTCTCTCTCTCTCTCTCTCTCTCTCTCTCTCTCCCTCTCCCTCTCCCTCTCTCTCTCCCCCTCCCCCTCTCTCTCTCTCCCACTCAGATGGTACAATCACCATTCCCTCTCTCCCTCTAACCTAACCCACAGAGATTAAGACCACTCAACGGACTCGCATAATTCAGTGGCCAAGAACACGTCTATGACACGTAATGAGAACCGTTATGCCAGTGCATATAAGGGAGATATGCCCCTCTTTGAAGCGGCCGTGTATTTTGAATTCAATGAGCGATTCTTGTCACTGCTACACATGGCGTCGAAGGTGTATGAGCTGGCGGCTCGCTATCATGTTTAACAGCCACCTCTTGTGAGGTGATGTAATGAATTGATAACGGTCATGATCACAGGATCTGCGATGTGGTGGTAATATCCGTCTGGATTTGGCGGAGGAATGTGTCCTCTCTATCTATCTATCTATCTCTCTATCTATCTTTCTTTCTCTCTCTTTCTCTCTATCTCTCTATCTATCTATCTTTCTTTCTCTCTCTCTCTCTCTATCTATCTATCTGTCTGTTTGTCTGTCTGTCTCTGTCTTTGTCTCTGTCTCTCTCTTTCTATCTCTTCCTCACTCTTCCTCTCTCCCTCTCTCTATCTATCT
>BOPN01001506.1:127500-130000 GCA_017312705.2 Penaeus japonicus
AGATAGGTAGATAGATAGATAGACAGATAGATAGGTATACTGATAGAAATATAGATGGATATATGGATGGATGGATAGATATATATCAGTACTGTAATTGTTATTATTATTATTATCATTATCATCTTTATCTATATTTTTCTCATCATTATCATTATTATCATCATGATAATTAGTATCACTATTATTAACATCATCATCACAATCATCATTATCATTCGTTTTAGCACTCGCTGTTAGAACGAGGGGAAGGTGAGGGAGTGAGGGGGAAGAGGGTGTTAGGGGTTAAAGGGAAGAGGGAGTGAGTGTGTTAGTGAGTGAGGGAGTAAGTAAGTGAATGAGTGAGTGAGTGAGTGAGAGAGCAAGAGAGATAGAGAGAGAGAGAGAATGGAAAGAGATCGAGTAAGCAAGTGAGAAGAAATATCAAGAATAAAATAGAGAGAGAGAGAATGGAAAGAGAGAGAGAGAGAGAGAGAGAGAGAGAGAGAGAGAGAGAGAGAGAGAGAGAGAGAGAGAGAGAGAGAGAGAGAGAGAGAGAGAGAGAGTGAGGGAGGAGGGAGTGAGGGGAAATGTGATGTGAGGGGGAAGGAGTGAGGGAGTGAAAGGGAAGAGGGAGTGAGGGGAAATGTGATGTGAGGGGGAAAGTAAGGGGGAAGAGGGTGTGAGGGGGAAGAGGGAGTGAGGGAGTGAGGAGGAAGGTGAGGGGAAAGGGGGTGTGAGGGGGAAAGTGAGGCAATGAGGGGGAAGAGGGAGTGAGGGGAAAGGGGGTGTGAGGGGGAAGAGGGTGTGAGGAGGAAAGTGAGGCAATGAGGGGGAAGAGGGAGTGAGGGGAAAGGAGGTGTGAGGGGGAAAGTGAGGGAGTGAGGGGGAAGAGGGAGTTAGGGGGAAAGTGAGGCAATGAGGGGGAAGAGGGAGTGAGGGGAAAGGGGGTGTGAGGGGGAAAGTGAGGGAGTGAGGGGGAAGGTGAGGAAGTGAGGGGGAAGAGGGAGTTAGGGGGAAAGTAAGGCAATGAGGGGGAAGAGGGAGTGAGGGAGTGAGGAGGAAGGTGAGGGAGTGAGGGGAAAGGGGGTGTGAGGGGGGAAGTGACGGAATGAGGGAGAAGAGGGAGCGAGGGGGAAGAGGGAGTGAGGAGGAAGGTGAGAGAGTGAGGAGGAAGGTGAGGGAGTGAGGGGGAAGAGGGAGTGAACGAGTGAGGGAATGACACGAGTGAGGGACCAGAAATAGAGTTTATTCCAAAAGGAAGGGGAAAAGTGAGGTAAAGGGGCATAGCTAAGTGAGGTGAGGGAGGAGGAGGGGGAGGGAGGGGGAGGGAGAAGAGGGGGGAGGAAGGAAGATAGGATGAGGGAGAAGCCTATAGTGAGGGAAGGGGGGGGGAGGTGAGGGGGAGGGGATAGATGTGAGGGAATGCAAGACTATGAGTGAGGGTGAGAGAGGAGGGGGGTGAGGGGGGAGGTGAGGGGAGGGAACACAAGACTTGAGGTGAGGGGAGATGAGGAGGAAGGGATGAGAGGAGGGAACATAGGACTATGAGGGTGAGGGGAGATGGGGAGGAGGAGGTGAGCGAGGAGGGTTGAAGTGTGGGGAACATCATATGGGGAGATGATTAAGGTGAGTGAAATGGAGGGAGATGAGGGAGAAGAAAAGACTTAAGGAGTCAGGGAGGAAGAGAGGAAGGGAGGTTAGGGAGAAGAACACACTTAAGGAGTCAGGGAGAAAGGGAAGGAAGTGAGGGAGAAGAACACACTTAAGGAGTCAGGGAGGAAGAGAGGAAGGGAGGTTAGGGAGAAGAACACACTTAAGGAGTCAGGGAGAAAGGGAAGGAAGTGAGGGAGAAGAACACACTTAAGGAGTCAGGGAAGGAGGGAGGGAGGGAGAACACACTTTAGGAGTCAGGGAGGGAGAGAGGGAGGTGAGAGAGGAAACACTTAAGGAGTCAGGGAGGGAGAGAGGAAGGGAAGTGAGGGAGAAGAACACACTTAATGAGTCAGGGAGAGAGAAAGGGAAGTGAGGGAGAAGAACACACTTAAGGAGTCAGGGAGGGAGAGAGGAAGGGAGGTGAGGGTGAAGAACACACTTAAAGAGTCAAGGAGTCAGGGAGGAGGGGAGGTGAGGGAGAAGAAAACAAAGAATCAAGGGAGAGCAGTTTCTTCGCTCAGCCGAGGAGGAGATTACACTGATAGGGAAATTGAGGGAGAGGTTGGTACCGGGTTGGGGGAGGGGACGGAGAGAGGGGTTGGGGGGGGGGGGGGATTTGATGATTGTGGCATGCGGAGGAGAGAGAGAGAGAGAGAGAGAGAGAGAGAGAGAGAGAGAGAGAGAGAGAGAGAGAGAGAGAGAGAGAGAGAGAGAGAGAGAGAGAGAGAGAGAGAGAGAGAGAGAGAGAGAGAGAGAGAGAGAGAGAGAGAGAGAGAGAGAGAGAGAGAGAGAGAGAGCGAGAGAGAGAGAGCGAGAGAGAGAGAGAGAGAGAGAGAGAGAGAGAGAGAGAGAGAGAGAGAGAGAG
>BOPN01001506.1:135000-147500 GCA_017312705.2 Penaeus japonicus
TGTTATAGTTGTTATTAGATGTGAATACTTCTATATTCGAGTTTATTTTCAAGGTTGTATGTCTATATTTCGAGTTGTTATACTTTTATTTTCAGGGTTGTGATTTATCGACATTCCGGGTTGTAATACTTCGATAATCCGGACCGTAATACTTCGATAATCCGGAATATAATGCTTCGATAATCCGGGTTGTAATATTTCGATCTTCCTACTATTGTTATTATTATTTCCACTGTATTGATTGTTGTCAACTAATACCACTCATAACAGAACTCATAACACAACTGACGGCATGACTCACAACATAACACATAACGTACCTCACAACACAAGTCCCCACACAACACAACTCACACCATAACACATAACGTACCTCACAACACAACACAACTCACACCATAACACATAACGCACCTCATAACACAACTCACACCATAACACATAACGTACCTCATAACATAAGTCCCCACACAACACAACTCACACCATAACACATAACGCACCTCATAACACAACTCACACCATAACACATAACGTACCTCACAACACAAGTCCCCACACAACACAACTCACACCATAACACATAACATACCTCACAACACAAGTCACCACACAATACAACTCACACCATAACACATAACGCACCTCATAACACAACTCACACCATAACACATAACGCACCTCATAACACAACTCACACCATAACACATAACGTACCTCATAACACAACTCACACCATAACACATAACGCACCTCATAACACAACACAACTCACACCATAACACATAACGTACCTCACAACACAACACAACTCACACCATAACACATAACGTACCTCACAACACAACACAACTCACACCATAACACATAACGCACCTCACAACACAACACAACTCACACCATAACACATAACGTACCTCACAACACAACACAACTCACACCATAACACATAACGCACCTCATAACACAACACAACTCACACCATAACACATAACGCACCTCATAACACAACTCACAACATGACTCACACCATCACCCACAACAAAACACATTTCCCCTCATAATTTTTCCTCCAATTTTCCCCGTCCTCTCATCACTCGCTTCGTCCGATTTGTTGTCTCGTTGACTTCCCAATTTTCGTCTGTTCCTTATCTCTCCTTCCTTATCTCTCCTTCCTTATCTCTTCTTCCTTATCTCTCCTTCCTTATCTCTCCTTTCTTATCAGTCCCGAATTGAGAGTCGTGGGATGGTGTTGGAGGAGGAGGAGGAAGAGGAGGAGGAAGAGGAGGAGGAAGAGGAGGAAAAGGAGGAGGAGGAGAGGAGGAGGAGGAGGAGGAGGAGGAAGAGGAGGAGAAGGTGGAGGAGGAGAAGGTGGAAGAGGAGGAGGAGAAGGTGGAGGAGGAGGAGGGGGAGGAGGAAGAGGAGGAGGGGGTGGAGGAAGAGGAGGAAAAGGAGGAGGAGGAGGAGGAAGAGGTTGTGGTGGTGGTGGAAGAGGAGGAGGAGGATGTGGGGTAGTGGTGGAATTGGAGGAGGAGGAGGAGGAGGAGGAGAAGAAAGAGGAAGAGAAGGAATAGGTGGTGGGGGTGGTGGTGGAAGAGGAGGGAGAAGAGGGAGAGGAAAAGGAGGAGGAGGAGAAGAGGGAGGTGGAAGTGGAGGAAAAGGAGGAGGAGAGGGAAGAAAGTGAAGAAGTAGAAAAAAGGACTCTAATATTGATAACAATAATGATAATAATGATGATAATATTAATAGTAATAATGGTAATGAAAATATTAATAATGACAATAATAACAATAACAACAATAATGATTATAACAAAGATAACAACAATAATAATAATGATAATGATTATTACAATAAAAAATGATAATGATAATAATAATGATAACGATAACAATAATGATCATAATAGTTATAGTAATAATAATAATGATAATAACAAAACTAACAACAAAACTAACAATAATAAATATAATGGTAGCAACACCAATATCATGTTAATGAAGAGGAAAAGATTATCATAATCATCATAAAAAAATATAATATAGACATTACTCCTCATCAAGTTAAAACAACCCACAAAATAAGACATATTAACTAACCTCAAACATTTAACACGAAAGGAAGTCGGAAAAACGAAACCGTAAAACACTATTAGAACTTAAGTTACGATGATGGAGCACCAGAGAATCAACGGTAAAAAAAAAAAAAAAAAAAAAAAAAAAAAAAAAAAAAAAAAAAAAAAAAAAAAAAAAAAAAAAAAAGAGCGTCGCGTCAAAAAAAAAGAGATAGAATCCGGTCCTGTTGTGGTCATAATCATTAGCCTTGTGCCTGCTTCTGCTAAAGAAAACTGCAAACTCCACTACTTATAGTATCCGATTCTCTTTTGTAACCTTGTCTCGGGAACTATCATAATCATCATATAAACGTTTAGCTTGGGATAATTGTGTGACGGCTGTGTGACGGCTATGTGACGCCACGCTTGTTCTTTAATGGGGGGAAGGATTGTAGATTTCGTCGGGATGGGGGGGGGGGAGTTAATGGGGAGGAGGGTGGAGGAGGGGGTGGTGGAGGGGAGAATGGGGAGGGGGTGGAGGAGGGGAGGAAGGGGGAGGGGGGTGGAGGAGGGGAGGAAGGAGGAGGGGGGTGGAGGGGTTGGGGAGGAACGGGGAGGTGGAGGGGTTGGGGAGGAGGGAAGGTGGGGTTGGAGGGGAAATGATTGGGGAGGGGTAGGGGAGGAAGAGGAGGGGTAGGGGAGGGGGAGGAAGGGGGAGGGGAGTGGAGGAGGAGGAGGTAAAATGATTGGGGAGGGGGAGGGGAGGAAGAGGAGGAGGAGGAGGGGAAATGATTGGGGAGGGGGAGGGGAAATGATTGGGGAGGGGGTGGAGGAGGAGGAGGAGGAGAAGGGGGTGTAAGAGGAGGAGGAGGAGGGGAAATGATTGGGGAGGGGGTGGAGGAGGAGGAGGAGGAGAAGGAGCAGAGTGGAAGTGATCCTGGTCGGATATAAGTGAAGGAATGCGGTGGGGAGGTAAGGAGGGAGGGTGGCAGAGAGGGGGAGAGAAGGAAGGAGGATAAGGGAAGGGAAAGAGAGAGAGAGAGAGAGAGAGAGAGAGAGAGAGAGAGAGAGAGAGAGAGAGAGAGAGAGAGAGAGAGAGAGAGAGAGAGAGAGAGAGAAAGAGAGAGAGAGACAGAGACAGACACAGAAACAAACACAGAAACAGACACAGAAACAGAAACAAACAGACAGAAAGAGAGAATGGAGAGACGGTAAGGCTTACTCCAAAACAAGCATTTACGAAGCACAAAGCCGCTAGACAAAAGACCACAGTAGGTTAAGGCAAGGTTTAAAATCAGGACGAAATGTTTTTGTAAGTTTGAAACACGTGCTAGGATGGTCACCCTGGCACAGTGGGATGGGCAGCACGTGACAAAAGGTCACACGACACGCTAAGAGGTCACGAGGGTGTGTGGTAGAGGCAACATATGTTAGGCTTGTTGTGGTGTGAGGAAGAACAAAATTGTATTCGAGTTGTGGTGTATCTTTTTCTCTTTAGAAATTTAAACGTATTCTCTTTTTTTTCTGAAGATTTGAACTTTTTTTCTCTCATTATTATTTTTTTTTCTTTTTTTTTGGGGGGGGGATTGTAGTGTAAATCTTTATTTATATATATAAATGATAATATGATTTAAGGTTTGTCGAGCGCTAACCACTCGCTTCCTATAATTTGGCGGGATGCGTCAAAAAAAAAAAAAAAAGGTCGAGTCAAGGTCTAATTACAAGGTCAAACCGTCGACTTCACACGCCTATATATAAAACCAAAACCTCAAAAACAAAAAGACGAACGCCATAAATCCACCATATTTTAAACGACCCAAAAGCCAATACTAAGAAACAACACACACGCGCACTTACCCTGCCCCTCCCCCCCCCTCCCCCTCCCCCCACCGTTGAAGAAAAAAAACAACAACAAAACTTACCCAAAATAGATTAACAATTACATACCCCCGAAAAGAGAATGGCCCATTAACTTTAAGAGACGACTTTCTCGAACACTCGCATACCCAGAAAACCATATTTCACGTTTAATCATCATGTGGCACCTTTGTAGGCCTATGTAGGACTTAACTTTCGGTTTTATTGAGTTATTTGACACCACGTGGGGGAGGGAGGTGGGGGGGAGAGTAGGGGGGAGAAGAGAAGAAAGAGGTATGCAAGGCTAGTGGGGGGGTTTTAGAGGGGGGGGAGTGGGGCTTTGTGGTTGAGTCGATAGGGGTCGACTTTGCGTTGTTTAAAAAAAAAAAAAAAAAAAAAAAAAACAGCGTGAAGGAACCTACAGGAAAAACGTTAGGTTCGTTTGCACAGTGATGTTTCATGAGTAAAAAAAAAATATATATATATAACATTGGTGTGTGGTTTGTTAGTGATAAGAAGAACGAGAGAGAGAGAGAGTTTTGTATGATTACTTTATGGCTTGTCGCTTCGATATCACACCTTCATCGTATAATTACGTCACTCGCGTTTTTAATATCTTAACTTACGTACTCTCATATTATGAAATTATTCCTTTGTATTATGAGAGCATTCCTCTCCATTCATACGTTTTCTGTTTTTATTCTTTAAAAGATGGAGAAAATGTTATCTTTTTTTATCAGACGTTTACTTACGTATATTGCATTGTGGAACCCCTTATATAACTCTCAGCTATACGTTTTCTGCATTTATTCTAATTTAAATGTAGATAATGCATTTTTTTATCAGCCAGACGTCAAGTGTAGGACATAATGGCGCCAACTTCAGATAACTTATCAGTCTTCAGGAAACTTGAAAAAATGAACACTATCTTGGTTTTTTTTTCTCTTTTTTTTAATCATAATATACTTTATCGGTTGAGATAAAATGAATTGTATTCTGACATTTAACTGATAGATGTTTGAGAGGTTGTTGAATGAAAAGGAATGCATCTAGATTACAAAACTTTGGAAGTGTGACGTTGAAAAGTTGCAATGGGAAATATCTGTTATTTTTAATTCATATTTTTGTTCAGCACTTGGTAGAATATCAATAGCAGTTTTTTTCTTTCTTTCTTTTTTTTTCTTTCTTTTTTTTTAGATATGACAGACTTGCATCAACAAGAGTGGATGGGATTGTTAAATATTGAACAGGAAGTGAAATTTATCAAAAGTGTGATAACTGTGATGCCCTCTCTCTCTCTCTCTCTCTAGCTCTCTTTCTGTCTCTCTCTCTCTCCCTCTCTCTCTCTCTCTCTCTCTCTCTCTCTCTCTCTCTCTCTCTCTCTCTCTCTCTCTCTTCCCACCTCCCTCTCCCTCTCCCCTCTCTCTCTCTCTCTCTTTCTCTTCCTTTCTATATGAGAGAAAGATATATATTTAGGAAAGGAGACATAGAAGATAGAGAGAGACTGATTGGAGGAGACGGACAAACAGACAGACAGAGACAAAAACAAAGAGAGAGAGAGAGAGAGAGAGAAAGAAAGAGAGAGAGAGAGTTCGCGCGCGCATGTCCCTTTGTGCTCGTGTCTCCGTGTGTGTCCTCAAAAATCAAGCGATACCCTTATGTTCACAGGCTTCAAAATCGCCCCTGGCACATTGAACAGGAGGCTTCAGATGAACTCCGTGTTATAGTGAACCCAGGACCTCCTCACAATAGCTTGAGGGGAAATGTGTTCAATCATAGCCTGCTCGCGCGAGATTAAAAGTTGAAAATTGAGATTGAAGCCAAGTTGGGCGCGAAAGGTGATCCTCGGCGTAAGGGGGAGGTGACGGCGGGGCGAGACGAGGAGAGAGGAAGAAAGACGAGAAGAGAGGGAAGGAAAAGGGGGAGGAGGAAGGGAGAGAGAGATAGAGAGGGGGAGGAGAAGGGAAGAAAAGAGGGGGAGGAGGAAGGGAGAGAGAGAAGGAGAGGGGAAGGGGAAGGGAAGAAAAAAGGGGGGGAGATAAATAGAGTGGAGAGAGGGAGAGAGTAAGGAAGAGAGTGATAGGTAGATAGAGTTAGAGAAAGGGGGGAGGAAGATATAGAGAGTGGAAGAGAGTAATCAAAAGGACGATAGATAGATAGAGAAAGGGGGATAAAAATGAGATAAAGAGAGACGGGAGAGGAAGAGGGAAAGAAAGAGAATGATAGATAGATAGAATGAGAGAGAGAGATGGACACGTTAATTAGCAGTTGAAAGAAAAAGAGAAGAGAGAAAAGAGAAGGCAAAAATTAAGAAAGAGAGAGAGAGTGAAATTCTAAAATAAGATCATATCAAAAAGGAATCTTTATCATGAAAGACGAGAAAACAATAAAAACAAACAAACAAGAGAAGAAACAAAACCGCGAGGGTGATTTTATCGTAGGATTTCCTTCTTTCCTTCTATTCCTTCTTCGTTTATTATTATTCTGTTTCTTCTTCTATTTCTTCTTTTTCTTTTCGTTTCTTTCTTCTATTTCATCTTTTTCATATTTTTCTTTAATTTTCATATTCTTCTGATTCTTCTTTTTGTTTTTTCTTTCTTTCTTTTCTTCGCCTTCTCCTTCTCTTTCTTCTTCCTCCTCCTCCCCCTCGTCCTTCTTCTCTCCTCCTCCCCCTTCCTTCTTCTCCTCCTCCCCCCCTCGTCCTTCTTCTTCTCCTCCTCCTCCTTCTCCTCCCCTCCTTTTCCTCCTCCCCTCCCCCCGCCTCCACCCCCCCCCCTTTTCTTCTACCTCCTCCCCTCCTCCACCCCATCCTCCCTCCACCCTCCTTCCTCCACCCCTCCCCTCACCCCACCTCCCCTCCCCTCTCCACACTCCCCCCCACTCCACCCTCCCAACAGGTCGCGTGGATTAACATGGTCACTTGGCTTCTCCTCCTCCTCCTCCTCCTCCTCCTCCTCCTCCTCCTCCGGAATCCATAAGAATGAGGACACGAGGTACCGATTGAGTCTTTATTAGCGGTGGTGTGTTGGTGCGGTCGGTTGATCTTGATTAGGAAGAGGGGGAGGGGAGAGGGGAGGAGAGAGGTGGTGGAGGGGGGAAGGAAAGAGGGGGAAGGAGGAGGGGGAAGAGGTGGAGGATGGGGGGGAGGGGGAGAGGTGGTGGAGGGAGGGAAGGAGAGAGGTGGTGGAGGGGGGTGGAAGGGGGGAGAGGGGAGAGGTGGTGGAGGGGGAAGGGGAGAGAAAGAGGGGGGAAGGAAAGAGGGGGAGGGGGAGAGGAAGAGGGGGTAGGGGGAAGAGGTGGTGGAGGGGGGAAGGAAAGAGGGGAGGGGGAGGAGAGAGGGGGAGAGGGAAGGAGAGAGGGGGGAGAGGAAGAAAGGGGGAGAGGAGAGAGGGGGAGGGGGAGGAAGAGGGGGGAGGGGGGAAGGGGGAAGGGGGAGGCGATGAGAGGGGAAGGAGGAAGCGGTGGAGAGAGGGGGTGGAAGAGGAGGGGGAGAGGAAGAGGAGGAAGGGGGGAAGGGGAGAGGTGGTGGAGGGGGGAAGTAGAGGGAGAGGAAGAGGGGGAAGGAGAGAGGAGGAAGATTAGGGAAGGAGAGAGGGGGAGGGGGGCAGAGGAGAGGTGGAAAAGGGGGGGAAGAGGAGGAGGAGGTGGAAGAGGGAGGGAGAGGAGGATAAGGGGGAAGAGGGGAGAAGGGGGATGGGGAGAAGAGGAGGAAGGAATGGGGGAAAAGGAGGAGGAGAAGTAGGATGTGGAGGAGAAGAAAAAGAAAAGGAAAAAACAAAAAGAGAATAAAAAAAAAGGTGAAGAAAAATAAGAAGAAAACCATAAAGATGAAGAACAAAACGGAGAAACATAAAAAGCAAAACAAAAAAATAAGCGGAAAAGAAGAAAGAAAAGAAAAATATATCCAATATTTGTTTGCTATCCTTTCATACATATTTCATACATATATACCCTTTTATAACTTAAGTGGTAAAGACACTACACTCTCTTTATGTCTCTTTTACTAAAAGATGACAAACCGATAGCTTCTTATGCAATACATTAGGTCAATGCTTCTATTTATACTTTATATTACTCTTGTGTCTCCTTTACTAGTAGATGTTAAAGCATTGCTGTTGCATATAGTGTATGATAAATTGCAGCTAATCCCTAGATTATTGCATCTAGATCATATGATTTATAGTGTTCGTTATAATAGTCATTCGTAATAACAAATGATTCATACGAAACACATTATAAAATCTGATGGTTTTCGGATAATATTTCATTTAAAAAATATATTGTTGGATTAGGTTAATATTTGATATTAGCTGATATAATCAAAATTCAGATCGAGAATGATTTTGGTTGTATTCACCGCTTTTTTTATGAGTTTGGTTGAGTGATTTGGCGTAATTTTATAGTCAGAGTCCGCGATATTGACTTTAATAACTCATATGGTAATTGTTTTTTTCTCACGATCCACTGTCTAATTTTTTTCAGAAATCATTTAATAATTGTTATGGTTATTACTTTCTTGTGTGATATAATATCATTTTTTTCATATAACATATCTTATGGTTACTGTTTCCTTATATGGTGGAATATCTAATTTTCCATAAATCTTAAGTCTATAAAACTATCAAAATCAAGGAATTCCTTTCAAAGTTAGCCATACTTTTGTTATTGTATTTTTCTAAAGTGTAGCTGCATACCTGTTATTTAGTTCATATGTTCCTCGTTAAGCATATGTCCCTTGGTATAACATTACCTAACGTAGCCTAATCTGTCCTAACCTAGCCTAGGCTACTCTAACCTAACCTAACCAGACCAATTCTAACTTAAACTGGATATAACAACATCTAACGTAGTGCAACATAACCTAACCTAACCTAGCATAGTCCACCCTAACCTAACCTAACCAAAAGCCTAATTTTATATAACAACATCTAACGTAGTCCAACATAACCTAACCTAACCTAGCATAGTCCACCCTAACCTAACCTAACCAAAAGCCTAATTTTATATAACAACATCTAACGTAGTCCATTATAGCCTAACCTAACCTAACATAGTCCACCCTAACATAACCTAACCTAACCAAAAGCCTAATTTTATATAACAACATCTAACGTAGTCCAACATAACCTAACCTAACCTAGCATAGTCCACCCTAACATAACCTAACCAAAGCCTAATTTCATATAACAACATCTAATGTAGTCCATTATAGCCTAACCTAATCTAACATAGTCCACCCTAACATAACCTAACCTAACTAAAAGCCTAATTTTATATAACAACATCCAACGTAGTCCAACATAACCTAACCTAACCTAACATAGTCCACCCTAACATAACCTAACCAAAGCCTAATTTCATATAACAACATCTAACGTAGTCCATTATAGCCTAACCTAATCTAACATAGTCCACCCTAACATAACCTAACCTAACTAAAAGCCTAATTTTATATAACAACATCCAACGTAGTCCAACATAACCTAACCTAACCTAGCATAGTCCACGCTAACCTAACCTAACCTAACCAAAAGCCTAATTTTATATAACAACATCTAACGTAGTCCAACATAACATAACCTAACCTAGCATAGTCCATAACCCAACAACACAACAAATACACACCCAACATTCACTCACCAACATATTGCAACATCGATAACACAACCAACACACGCATTTCCACCACCTGCTTCCAGAGGACACAGATGGCACACAAAGGAGCAGAAGTTTCTAGATGTTTATCTCCGAACTTCATGTATCTTCAGCATGATGTTATGATGTCCCGCAGAGTGAAAGTCTTTGTTATTCGTTTAGAAGTGTCTTTTTTCGTATTCAGTCGACGTGTGGTGTAGAACTGTGTAGAATGGATGCCAGTGTTGTTGTTTACATTGTATTGACATGTATTTGCGATCTAGTGTGTTTTCGGTGATGGTTTTTGACTGTCTATGTTGTGTGATATATATTAAAGAGGTTTTTTTTTCGTCTATTTTTTTTTTTTTTAATACGATCGGAAAATCATCTTCGGTCGGTTGTTATCATTATTACTATTATTATGGTTATTATAATCTATATAACTATTAATATTACTGTTATAATGGTTATTATTATCTTAATGGCTATCGCTATTATTCCTATTTCTATTACTATTATTGTTATTTATCTTACTATTATTGCTATTTCTATTACCATTATTGCTATTTCTATTACTATTATTGTTATTTCTATTACTATTATTGTTATTTCTATTACTATTATTGTTATTTCTATTACTATTATTGCTATTTCTATTACCATTATTGCTATTTCTATTACTATTATTGTTATTTCTATTACTATTATTGATATTTCTATTACCATTATTGCTATTTCTCTTACTATTACTATCATTTCTATTTCTATTATTGCTATTTCTATTACTATTATTGTTATTTCTATTACTATTATTGCTATTTCTATTAATATTATTGCTATTTCTATTACTATTATTGTTATTTCTATTTCTATTACTATTATTGCTATTTCTATTACTATTATTGTTATTTCTATTTCTATTACTATTATTTCTATTACTATTATTGCTATTTCTATTAATATTATTGTTATTTCTATTTCTATTACTATTATTTATATTACTATTATTGCTATTTCTATTAATATTATTGTTATTTCTATTACTATTATTGCTATTTCTATTAATATTATTGCTATTTTTATTACTATTATTGCTATTTCTATTAATATTATTGCTATTTCTATTACTATTATTGCTATTTCTATTGCTATTATCTCTATTTCTCTTACTATTACTATTATTTCTATTTCCATTACTATTTTTGCTATTTCTATCACTATTATTGTTATTTCTATTACTATTTTTGCTATTTCTATCACTATTTTTGTTATTTCTATTACTATTATTGCTATTTCTATTACTATTATTGTTATTTCTATTACTATTATTGCTATTTCTATTACTATTATTGTTATTTCTATTACTATTATTGTTATTTCTATTACTATTATTGCTATTTCTATTACTATTATCGCTATTTCTATTACTATTACTATCATTGCTAGTTCTATTACTATTACTATCATTGCTATTTCTATTACTATTATTGCTATTTCTATTACTATTATTGTTATTTCTATTACTATCATTGCTATTTATATTACTATTATTGCTATTTCTATTACTATCATTGATATTTCTATTACTAGTATTGCTATTTCTATTACTATTATTGCTATTTATATTACTATTATTGCTATTTCTATTACTATCATTTCTATTTCTATTACTATTACTATCATTGCTATTTCTATTACTATCATTACTTCTACCACCATCACTAATCCCGATAATACCATAATGCGACGCCCATCACCATTACCACAAACCTCACGTGTTGTTTGGAAGCTTAGAGGAAAGTACACACAAACAGTGGCACCCATCCATGACGAGGTCAGCTCGGGGGAGGTGAGGTCATCCCTTCCCATGTGACCTACACATGTGCCCAGGCGTGACCGCTTTCTTTACGAGTAAACAAGGTAACAGGGAAGAGGGCTTTAACACAGGGATTCCTCTCTCTCCTTTGGTTAAATGAGTGTGTGTTTAGCTTTTTTTTTTTTTTTTTTTTTTACTCTCAGTGATTTGTGATTCTTTTGATTTGTGTAGGAGTGGTGATGGTATGTATATATATATATATATATATATATATATATGTATATATATATATATATTCTTTTTTTCTTTTTTTTTTTCCTTTTTTTTGTGGTTTGTGATTATTAGATGGTAGTGGTTCTATGGGGGGGGATGATGGGGGGGGGGGGTAGATGGGTGGTCTTCTGGTCTTATCTCTTGCTTTGTGTGTGTGTGTGTCTCTCTCCCTCCCTTCCTTTCTCTCTCTCTCTCCCTTTCTCAGTGTCCTGTGTCTTGGCCTCTCCCTTTGTTTTGCTTTCTCCTGATTTCTTCTTTCGTGGGGTCGCTTTTACACCCTGTGGCACTGGTCTCTCTTTCCTTCGGGATTTGATGTGTGTGTGTTTGCGTGTGTGTGTGTGTGTGTTTGTGTGTGCGTGTGTGTGTAAATAAATATATATATATATATATATATATATATATATATATATATATATATATATATATATATGTGTGTGTGTGTGTGTGTGTGTGTGTGTGTGTGTGTGTGTGTATGTATATGTTTATGTGTGTGTGTATGTGTGTGTGTGTGCAATGTATGTGTGTGCGTTTATGTATACATGTATGAATATAGCATATATACAACACTGACTCTGTGTGTAAATCATGTGTGTCTACATGCGTCTTGATACAAGGCCAATTCATCAAGTTCTATATTGCTATCTTTCAACAATGCATCATCCTCTCTAATGACCTCTGTACTTACACATCCCCTTAATAATGCATTTATATCATAACTCACGTCTCTTTAATGCACAGAGTCTAGGCGCGCCCTCCATCTTTGTATACAAAACAAACAAACCTTACTTTGTTATGAGGTGCCGTGTCAGCGTCTAACAAGGTCAGGGAGGGGCAGATGAGGTCACGAGCCGTGACATTATTTCTGAC
>BOPN01001506.1:152500-157500 GCA_017312705.2 Penaeus japonicus
TGTTTCGGAAAGTGATTCACATGAACGAATCGATATGAATCACTGGGTTTGTTTTTTTCGAATCTTGTATGGTAATATTCTGTATGTATTCATTATTTTGATCATTGTTATGATAGGAATTATGGTATATCAAGTTTTGTGAGATCAAATTGTATCAAATTATCTACAGTTCGTTTCTGGGGTTCGAACACCTGTTTCGGAAAGTGATTCGCATTTACCGAAATGAAACACTGAATGTATGTTTTGTGTCCTACAGTATAAAGTAATGTTTATTCTGTATTGACACTTAAACCATTACTATGGTATGTATTATGTTGTATTTACAGATACAGAAAGAGAGAGAGAGAGTAGGGGGAGAAACAGGCAATATGGAACACGAGTCGTAAATGTGAGCTGTAAATAAACTGGTACGAAGATTTACATTCGTAGTTGGCTGATTTTCAATCTGAGTACAGCGTGTTTGATAAGGAATGAATAAATTTTCTTTAGTGATACTAATAACAGTAGTAGTAACAGTGATGATAATAGCAAAAAAGTAGCAATAGCAATAACAATAATGATAATGATGGTAGTAGTAATAATGATAATAACAATAACGATAATGATATTAATAGTCACAATAACACTAAATATAACAGTACTAACAAACACTATATTTACCGCTTCTAAAAGTAAACAAAACCAAATCTTGTACACAGCTGGTGTCTAAGCAGGTGAATGTACACAAAGAACAACATCTATCGACTGAACTGAACTCCTACACACATACTATTAAGATACCCATCCTTCAATACCCAACTGTCGCGTCCAGCGGTACCCATATACGGTACCCATTACCCCAGGTAGGAGCTTGGCCTCTGTGTGATAGGTGATTACATGTCATAAATCGAAGGGTGATTACCATCATCTTGGGTCAAATTGTGTTGGGGATTTCACTAGCGTGTTATAGCTAACTGTTGATAAATGGGGTTCTTCTCTCGTGTTATAATATGGATGTGTGTGTGTGTTGTCGAGTCATCTTTGTAGCGTAATTAGACTTGGGACTAGGTTTACACGTGCGTGCGTGTGTGTGTGTGTGCGTGTGTGTGTGTGTGTGTGTGTGTGTTTTGTCGAGTCACCTTTGTAGTGTAATTAGACTTGGGACTAGGTTTACACATGGCCGAAACTACTGAAGCAAAATTAACTTAACTTAAAAACATGATCAGATGGAACACATCCTCAATAAGCTTTCCTGTCCCTTTCTCACCGAAGTTGCGTTTCAGTTCATCGTTGTTCACGCGTTAATCTGTTTGTATTTTGTACTTCTTTACATGACGTGTTGACATGTTCAAATGAAGCATAACCACATTATTCTCTCTCTCTCTCTCTCTTGCTCTCTCTCTCTCTCTCTCTCTCTCTCTCTCTCTCTCTCTCTCTCTCTCTCTCTCTCTCTCTCTCTCTCTCTCCTCTCCTTCTCTCTCTCTCTCTCTCTCCTCTCTCACACTCTCTCTCTCTCTCTCTCTCTCTCTCCTCACTCACAATCTCTCTCTCTATATATATATATATGTGTGTGTGTGTGTAACTGCGTTTCATTTCATCTTTCATCTTCTTGTATTTTGTTCATTTTGTTGTTCTTGTCTGTTTGTTATTGTCATTGGAAACTTTTCAAAAGTTCTATTCCCGATTCCAACCAAGAAAAGTCACGTTGGAATTCACTTTAAATTGACTTTAGAAACGTGATTCGCACATCCTGAAGTGGAATCTGAAACCTTGAGCTCCTGAGTAAAAGAGCGAGTGCGTGCGCAGGGCTCTTGCAGAATGTTGCAGAGGTGGGTATTGTGGAGGAACTTATGACAGTTGGGTATTATGCCGTTAGATTAATGCACTCGCTATGCCTCTTGCGTCGTACGTCTGGCAGTCGTCTGTCTTTCTCTCTAAAGCCGTGTATTTATTTCACTGTTACACCTTATTCATCCAGTGATTCATCAAGTGATTCATCCAGTGATTCACCACAGGGTCTCGTCCCTTCCCACTGAGAACCATTACCCTTTCCTCTCCCCCTCCCCGCCTCTCCCCCTCCCCCGCTCCCTTTCTCCTGTTTACCCATCCCTCCCCTGCCCCCCTACCCTCTCCCCTCACCCTATCCTGGCCTCATGCCTTTCTAGCCCTTTTATTGGTCTTTTCTTCCATAGAGATTCGTTCTGACTATAATCTAGGATTGTCTGTCATCGCTCCTTTTCCCTTTTCCCTTCCTCTTGACTCCTTATTCTTTCCTTGCTCTTTTTTTCTTCCGTTTATTTTCTCTCTTCTCTCCCTTCCTTCCCTTTTTACTTTGTTTCTTCTCCTGGTTCCCTGCTCATTTCTCTTTCCTTTTTTTTTCTTTTTTTTCTTTTCTTTCCTTTCTCCCCCTTTCCTTCCCTTTCCCCTTTTCCTTTTTCTCTTGCCCATCCCCCTTTCCTTCCCCCTCCCTTCTCCCCTTCCCCTCTTCCCTTTTCTCTATCTCTGCTTTCGTTTCTTCCTCTTCCCCTTTTACCCTAATCATTCTCCTTCCTCTCCCCTTCCCTTCATTTCTTCACCTCGGCTCCTTACTCCCATTCCCTTTCTCCCCTTCCTCCCTTCCCTCCTCCCCCTTCCTCCCTTCTCTGCTCCCCCTTCCTCCCTATCCCCCCCTTCTCCCCCTCCTTCCCTTCCCTCCTTTCCCTCTTCCTCCCTTCCCTCCTCCCCCTCCCTCCCTTCCCTCCCTTCCCTTCTCCCTCTTCTTCCCTTCTCCCCCTTCCTCCCTTCTCCCCCTCCCTCCCTTCT
The DNA here is from genome assembly GCA_017312705.2 of Penaeus japonicus. Classification (NCBI taxonomy): domain Eukaryota; kingdom Metazoa; phylum Arthropoda; class Malacostraca; order Decapoda; family Penaeidae; genus Penaeus; species Penaeus japonicus. The sequence continues at coordinate 155,282 of BOPN01001506.1, forward strand.
CCTCACCCCCACCCCCCATGGCTATAACCTGCGCGGCGCCCTATACGGCAAAGAAGTCCCCGGGCTAACTGCTTCCACGATTTTCTGTGATGTTGACAAATTGATTCATACGAGGACAAGAATACATTTTTCCTTTTTTTTTTTTTTTTTTTTTTTTTTTACCTCGTCGACCATTTTTGTTCTTCTTCTCTGAATCAATTCCCTCTTTCTCTCTCTCTCTCTCAAGATGTTTTCTTTGATAATATCGCATTTTTTTAGGATAAGGGATAATCTACCACAGGATGTTAATGCCATCCCATACAAACATTCCCTTTTTACTTGATTTTCCGAGGTAAGAATGCCGGTACAATCCTACATGGTTGAGGTACGATTATCAAATGGTTATCTTACCTTACGAGAATTTAGATTATTGTCTATTGTAAATGTACGTGCATAATTTTCTGTGAATATGGCTATTGTTTTGTGAATATGGCGTTTTGTACTTGATATAATTCCCTGGAATGGACATTGTACTTTGACTTTTTAATATTCTATCACTAAGGGTTCTGGGATGTTCTAACACTGTATTCCGACTGTATCTGTAATATTTTGTTGATAATAGAACCTTGATTTGACTTGAACCTTCTGTGCAAAAGACAAAGCAAAAATTTTAGTCAGGTGAGTGTATTCATTAAAAGCCACATACTGTGACATTGCGCCTTAAATGACGTAGCTAGGAATATGCAATTAGTAAGTAGTGAACAGCTCAGGTAGTCACTCCACGTAGTCTTAAGCAAGATAAGTGAAATAAAAAAATAAAAATAATAAAAAACACGACCATAAGACTTCCTCAAAATGAATTATAGATCAGTCACTCACTGCATATCAATCGTAGGTTAACAGGTCAAAACACACTGTGAATTAAAGCTAAAAACAGGTCAAGATATTTTGTGATATTAACATTAAAGAACGAATTGAATAGATGAATTGCACCTACTTTGACTAGGCTTTCTTGCCGTTCCATACATGAATAGTTAATAAAAAGGTTCAGCTGATAATGGGAAAAAGGTAATGTGTTTCAGAGTGACTTCTGTGATATAGGTCCTATTACAGTATAGTTTAATTTTCATGTGATGAATTTCTCAAGGACAATGCGAGCGTGTGTGTGTGTGTGTGTGTGGATATATGGATATATAGATATATATGTGTATATATAGATATATATGTGTATATATATGTATATATATGTATATATATACATATATATGCATACACATACACACGCACACACACACACACACATGTATATATATATATATATATATATATATATATATATATATATATATATATATATATATATATAAATATATATATATACATATATATATATATATATATATATATATATATATATATATATATATTTATATATGACTTGCAAAACACTCTTCCGTGTTGATAAATGGCAGATAAACCCACTATACACATGTTTTGTGTATAGTGGGTTTATCTGCCATATTATATATATATTATATATATATATATATATATATATATATATATATATATTATATATACATATATATATTCTTATTCATTTAATCATTCATTAATTTATTCATTTACTTACACATATTCAAATACATACTTGTCTCTTTATCTATACAAGCACAAACACAAACACACAAACACTCCCTTGCTCTCTACCAATGACCAAAACACTGCAGCCGATAAACAAACACACCCAAACACACACACACAAACACACATCAACATGAACCACTCACCCACTACCCCAGCAAGGAAAGAAGGAAACAAGGAGAAAAGCACCAAATACCCAGAGCAACGGAGAGGCATACACGGAGAGGCATACACGGAGATCTGATAGCCCTGAGTTAGCCTTAAGGCATACTACTAGTAGCAAAGTCTTGAAGGAGCATTATTCACGTGGGTTCCTCTTAAGGTATTTGGGAAACCTGATTGAGATCTGTGAGAGGTCGAAGTCTGTGTCATTAGGAGGTGTTCTGAGTGGCGGAATGTGGCGGTTTTTTGTTTTTTCTAAATTGTGGAAGTGGTTTGTATTTTCGAGGCTCCTGAAGTAAGATTTTGATTGGTTTTAGATTAGTAACTAATCAAAATAGGTTTGTTTAGGGATGAGTGAACCTTTTCAGGTCTTGGAGTGATCGAAATACAAACATACATACAAACAGTATTGCATCTAGAAGCAAAACATAAGG
>BOPN01001506.1:162500-167500 GCA_017312705.2 Penaeus japonicus
GTAAGAAGAGGGGAAGAGGAAAGGAAAAAAAACAAGAAAAAGAACACGAACAAGGAGAAAAAAAGGAAAAAGAACAAAAAAAGAAGAAGAAGAAAGAAACAGAAAAAAGAAAAAAGGAAAACTAAAGAAAAAGAAATCAAAAAAGAAAAAAAAACAAGAAAAATAATAAGAGAAATATAAAAAACAAGAAAAAGAAGAAGAAAATAAAAAGAAAGACAAAAAAAACAAAAAGAAAAAGAAAGAAAAAATAGATAAGAACAAAAACAAGATAGACCGAAGGAAGTGGAAAGAGACACCACGAGACGAGAGCTTCAGATCGACTGTTTTTTTGTTTTTTGTTTGATTTGTCTTTGTTGTTGATGGTGGTATTTTTTTTTTGTGTGTGTGTTTTGAGGTGGGGGAGGGAGGAGAGGGGCTGTCTTTTGTCTTTCTCTCTCTATATATATATATCTATCTATCTCTCTATCTCTATCTCTCTCTCTATCTATCTATCTATTTCTCTCTCATTCCCTCCCATCCTCCTCGTCTTCCTCCCTCCCCATCTCTCAATCCATCCATCTATCCATCTATCTATCCCTCCCACCCACTCTCCCACCTCTCATCCTTTCTTTCCTCCCTCCCTCCCACCTTTCCTCCCTCCCACCCTCTCCCAATCACACAAAAATCACACACAAACCACACATAAACAATCCTCAAAACAAACACATGATACAAACAAACAAACAAACACACGATACAAACAAACAAACACATTATACAGAGAACATCAACACCACAAAACCATAACTCAAAACATATCCATTTTAGTCTCAATAACCCAAGCAAAATATGATCTTCTGAACTCAACCGTCCAAGCAGACTTCGATTGCATGTCACTGGGTTACTTCCGGCAATCAGGGGCTAAAATCACAGCCTCTGGTGACCTCATGACCCCGCGTGACCTTTCATCCTTCCCCTTTTTCTCTATTTACATATCCGTTTCTTTGTCTTCCGATCCTCTCTGGTTTTAAGAGAGGTGTGTGTGTGTGTTTGTGTGTGTGTGTGTGTGTGTGTGTGTGTGTGTGTGTGTGTGTGTGTGTGTGTGTGTGTGTGTGTGTGTGTGTGTGTGTGTATGTGTGTGTGTGTGTTTGTGTGTGTGTGTGTTATGTGTGTGTATGTATCTTTTTTTTAGCATTAGATTGATAAATCATTTTAATCTTATGATAAAAATTGAGAGTCACATGTGAGAAACAGACAATAAAAGTTGCATTCATCCCAAACAAACAAAAGTGCAGCTGCATGCAACGTCAACACACATTCGGAAAAGACTCAACTTCGAACGTGACGTTGACAAAAGCCATCTGTCGTCCCCACACACACACCTAATATCATACGCACGAAACCAGACACACACACCATCCATTTGTCAGTGTGTCTACCTTGACATCGTAATTATAATGTGCGTCTTAAATAACAGATCACTGAGTCTCGAATATCAGTTCCACATCGTGTATTATTATTATTTTCAACCGCTATGTGCCACTATACACAGGACGTTCACGTTGGGTACAAAATACATCTACATGTTGTGTGCTGTTGAATAGGAAGGAGAGAGAGAGGGAGGGAGGGAGAGCGAGAGATGGATGGAAGGAGAGAGAGAGGGAGGGAGGGAGAGAGAGCGAGAGATGGATGGAAGGAGGGGGGGAGGGAGGGAGGGAGAGAGAGCGAGAGATGGATGGAAGGAGAGAGAGAGGGAGGGAGGGAGAGAGAGCGAGAGATGGATGGAAGGAGATGGAGGGGGAGAGGGATGGAGAGCGAGAGATGGATGGAAGGAGAGAGAGAGGGAGGGAGGGAGAGAGAGCGAGAGATGGATGGAAGGAGATGGAGGGGGAGAGGGAGGGAGAGGGAGGGAGAGGGAGGGAGATGTGGAGGAAGAGGGCAGAGGGGGGGGGGTGAGAGTGGAGAGGAGAGGTACGAGGAAGGGAGGGAGGGAGCGAGAGGGCGGAGGGAGAGGAGAGAGGGAGAGAAAAGGGAGGGGGGGGAGGGAAAGGCTGGAGAGGGAAGGAGAAAAATAATAATAATGATCATGATAATAATAATAATGATAATGATAATAACAATAACAGTGGTAATAATAATGATAATGATGATAATGATAATGAGAATAATGATAATGATAATGATGATAACAATAACAATAATAATAATGATAATAAAAACACTAATAATAATAACACCACTAATAATAACAATAATGATAATAATAGTAATACAATACCTCGAGTATCTCGAATCATTATCCCAACTCAGATAAAATCAACATTCTGACAAGAATCATATTAGTGGCCCAGCGAGGGGGATACAATTTGCAATTGCATTTGGGATATTGTGTCTCTTTACACCAAATCATTATTAACAAAATTAAGGAGTAAAGCTTATTATTGCATTAATTTTCGTAAACCTGCGCTTTGCTTGATTTAAAAAAAAATCCGGTGAAGAGAACTTACGAAAGTGAATTTACGAAAAGAGTAACTTATTTCGAACTATTTCGAGACTGAGACACAAAAAAAGAAGGTTTAAAAGCACTTCCATTATTACCATACCATACTACCACACACCACCACACCACACACATCACACCACACCACACACACCACACCACACACACCACACCACACACCACACACACCACACCACCACACCACACACCAACGAATACCATATACGAGTGACAACCAAACAACCATGTATGTGATACGGGATGTGGCTGGGAACCTCATTTCTCCTCGGTAGCAAAACCTAAGTATGAGGGAGGAGGGAGAGAGGAGGAGGGGGGAGGAGGAGGGAGAGAAGGTGGGGGAAGGGAGGGAGAGGAGGTGGGGGAAGGGAGGGAGAGGAGGAGGGGAGAGGGGACGGGAGGGAGAGGAGGAGGGGAGGGAGAGGAGGAGGGAGGGGAGGAGGGGAAGGAGAGGGGAGGGAAGGGAGAGGAGGGAGAGGAAAGGGGAGGGGAGGGAGAGGAGGGAGGAAGGGGAGAGGGGGAGGAGAGGAGGGAGGAAGGGAGGGAGGGGAGGGGAGGGAGAAGAGGAGAGAAGGGGGAGGGGGGAGGAGGGGTGATCTCAGTATGAGAAAGGTTGCAGGAAAGGTCATTTGGTCGGTGATGAAGGAAGCAGGTAGAGGCTGTTGCAAGATGGCGCAGGATGGTATGCAATGCATGTTGTTGAATGATTTTGTTTATGCATTTCTTTATTTTTGGCTTTTATTTCATCTCTGTCTTTCTCTTTCTTTTTTATTTCATCTCTGTCATTCTCTTTCTTTATTCTTTCATCTCTGTCTTTCTCTTTCTTTTTTATTTCATCTCTGTCTTTCTCTTTCTTTTTTATTTCATCTCTGTCTTTCTCTTTCTTTTTTATTTCATCTCTGTCTTTCTCTTTCTTTTTTATTTCATTTCTGTCTTTCTCTTTCTTTTTTCTTTCATCTCTGTCTTTCTCTTTCTTTTTTCTTTCTCTCTCTATCCATTCTCTCTCTGTCTTTCTCTCTTTTTCTTTTTTCTTTCTCTCTCTACCCATTCTCTCTCTCTCTTTCTCTCTCTCCTTCCCTCTTTCTCTTTTTCTCTCTCTTCCTCTCTCCCTCCCTCTCTCCCTCCCTCCCTCTCTCCCTCCCTCCCACTCCCTCTCAGTTACTCTCTCTGTCATTCTTTCCCTCCACCACACCCACGCCCCTCTCTCATCCTCTCACAAAACACGACACGCCCCCCGCCCCCGCCCCCGTCACCACCCCTCCTCCTCCTAATCCACCACCTTCTTCCTCTCCCCTACCCCCCTCTGGCACCCCCTCTGGCACCCCCCTCTGGCACCCCCTCTGGCACCAACTCGGGCACTGACAGAAGTGATATCAGTATTACAGCCTCCACGACAGCCTGTACATCTCTGGGGCTTAATAGTTCCGTGTTGATTTGTCGTTTCCGTCGCTCGCGCATTCTTTGGGTCGTGCCCCCCCCCCCCCCCCCCTTTGTTGTCGTTGTCGTTGTTGTGTTTTTTTTTATGGGTGTGTGGTATGTGTCGTTTTGTTTTAGAATAGGGGTTTATTTTTGTGTTTTTTTTATTGAGTTTGGATTTTCTTTAATTGAAGTTTTAGAGTTATGTTCTGTTTGTTATGTAGTATTGGTGTTTGTTATGTGTTGTAAATGTTTTTGTTTTTTGTTGTTATCTTTTTATATTGCTATACACTATAATGTTTGTTATTTATTAATGGACTGTTGATTTGTGTTGTAAATATAATTTTTCTAGTGATATTTTTACTATATATTATATTACTATAATACTCTACTTTAATATTGCTATAATACCGATATAATACTCTACTATATTGTTATATTCTGCTATAATATTGTTATAATACTCTATTACAGCATTGCTATAATACTCATATATAATTTTGTAATACTACTGTACTAAGATATAGCAATAAAACTACTATAAAATCATCTCTTGAAAATAGGGTTATTTTCTTATTCAAAAATTTCATACACCTTGATATTAGCTAACAAATAATATACCCAACCTCTCTCCCTCTTAAACTTCCAAGACAACTCCAAAACGAGTTTCTTACTTCATCACGAGTTTATATTTTCCTCAATGCTCTGACTGACATGATTAGCCATGCACATGATTCGCAATCCATCTGCATCTGCTGTCGCCTGTGAAATCCATTCCTTCCAGCAATCAAAAAGAAGAAAGCTATTTGAGGGAATTTGGGCATCACCTTCCCTTGAGGTCTTAGGGCTTCTATGTTCGTCGGGTCGTCGGAGGAAATATGTTTTGCAATATCACCCTCGGGGGATGGACACTCGTGCTGGCCTTAGTTCAAGTGATTGCAAATTGATGGGACGCATACCGACTCTGACGGGTGGAAGAAGGATCGGGGGACATCCATCTTTTGAGACATTGTTAAGTAATTGGTGTGACTCGGGCTGCCCACCTCCCTCTTTCTCTCTTCCTCCATCTCTTCGCCACCCACTCCAT
>BOPN01001506.1:172500-175000 GCA_017312705.2 Penaeus japonicus
TGTAAGCATTTCTCCTTAGTATTGCATTCAAGGAAGTTGCAATGATGTTGAAGGTATTGGGGCATTCGAATCAAGCATTAAATGTATATATAGATAAATAGATAAGGAACGAGATAGATAGATTGGTATACAGGTAGATAGATAGAAAGATAGATGTACAAGTAGAGAGAAAGATAGATATACAAATAGACAGAAAGATGGATATACAAATAGATAGATAAAAATAGATATACCTAGATAGGTAGATATATAAATATAAATATAGATATACATTTATATACAAAACAGATGGCATAATACAGTGACCATAACGATACAGTGATGGAGATGTAATACAGTGACATCGACGATACAATACAGTGATAAAGGAGACAAAATACGATACAATACAGCGAACAGTGATACCATACAGTGATAAAAATAACAATAAATAATACAATAAATAATACAACGATAAAAATAACACTTTACAGCGATTACAAAAGACGCGATACAGTGGAAACACTGGATCGAAAATATTTAAGGAATGATGAACCGACAACCGAGCTGCACATTTGGTGTCATTGACAGGAAATTAGGAGAGGAAACAACGCAACAAGAAAATAGAGCGAATTACTCTTGTCGCCTGAGGCAGTTGAGGGACGAACGTGCACCGGAAGGAGGGTCGGCTCACCCCCCCTTCCCTCCCCTACCCTACCCAACCCTCGACCCTATACCTTCACCCCTTCTCCCGAGAGATAATCCTTTCCCCTACCCCACCCCCTCCTCTTTACCCCTCTTTCCCCCCTCCTTTCTTCTCCCCTCTCCCCTCTTTTCCCCTCTGCCCTCTTTTCCCCTCCTTTCCCCCTCCTTTTCCCCTTCTTTCCTCCTCCTTTTCCCCTCCTCCTTCCCCCTCCCCCCCCCCATCCACTCCCTATGTCCCTCTATTGGCTTCTTATTAAACTTTCCTTTCTTATTCTTATTTTTTTTCTTAGATTGTTTTTTACTAGATTTCTTAGATTAGTTTCTTGGAGACTTTGCCTTTCCTTCTCCTTTCTCTCTTTTATCCCTCCCCCCTTTTCTTCTTTTAGCTTCCCTTTTCCTCCCGTCCTCTTACTTATGTCCCCCCTCCCAACGTCTCCCAACACTCCCTTTTCCCTCCCCCTTCCCCTTCTTTTTGCCCCCCCCCCCTCCCCCCTTCCCTTTCAGACCCCACTTTGATTCTTCCCATCTGTTTTCTCCTTCCTCCACTCTCTCTCACCCTATGCCTTCTCCTTCTCCCCCCTCTTCCCCCTACCTCCTCTCTATCTCCTCTCTCCCCTTCTGCCTCTTAATTTTGCCCTCTCCCCCTACCTCCTTCTCCTACCTCCCGTCCTCCTTCTCACCTTTTGCTCCCCTCCTTGCCCCCCCCCACTCTCCGCCCCTCTACTATCTTTGCCCTTTTTCTCTCTTCTTCTCCACTCTCCTTTCCCCCTTTCCTTCCCCTCTCTCCTCCACATTCCTTTTCTTCACTCCCCCCTCCACCCCTTCCCCTCTATGTCCTTCCCCCGTATCTCCTTCCTCTTCCCCTCTACTCTCTCTCTTCCACATCCCTTCCCCGGCTTTCTCCCCTCCCTTCCCCCTCCTCTCCCCTACCCCCATCTCTCCCACCTCCCTCCTTTCTTCCCCCCTCCTCATCTCTCCTACCTCCTTCTCCCCCTCCCCTCCCTCTTTTCCTTCTTCTCCTCTCCCTCTCCCCATCCCCTTCTTCTCCCCTTCCCCTATCCCTCTTTCTCTCCCTCCATCTCTCTTTCTCTCCCCTCTATCCCTCTTCTCCCCCTCTATCCCTCTCTCCCCCTCTTCCCTTCCTCCTTCCTTCTCCCTCCCTCCTTCTTCTCCCTCCCTCCTTCTTCTCCCTCTCTCTTTCCCACATTCCTCCCCTCCTCATCTCTCCAACCTCCCTCTCTCCCCCTCTCCCTCCCTCTCCTTTCTCCCTCTATCCCTCTTCTCTCCTTCTTCCCCCTCCCCTCTTCTCCCTCTATCCCTCTCTTCCTCTATTCCTCTCTTCCTCTATCCCTCTCTTCCTCTATCCCTCTCCTCTTCTATCCCTCTTCTTCCTCTATCCCTCTTCTCCCTCTATCCCTCTCCTCCTCTATCCCTCTTCTCCCTCTATCCCTCTCTTCCTCTATCCCTCTTCTCCCTCTATCTCTCACATTCCTCCTCCTCCCTAGTTATGTATCTTTTCTCTGTATGATTTACTTCCGTAGATAGTGTATAATTTGTATAACTTTTTAAGGTTCGACATGTCACCCAAATAAAGCCTGGGTAGATCTAAAATAATTCATATGACTATTTCAATATTTGTTTGACCAGATATACTATTTTAGAAGATGAGGAGGAGCAGGAAGAGGAGGAGGAGGAAGAAGAGGAAGATGATGATGGTGATGATGATGATGGCGATGAAATGAACTATTTAAATCTAAAAAGATATATTTTTTTATCTAAACATCCCTCCTCCCTCCCTTTTCTCCTCTCTCTTATC
>BOPN01001506.1:190000-195000 GCA_017312705.2 Penaeus japonicus
TTATCATTAAACTAATCCTTTTTTCTTCTACTTATTCTTATTCTTCATCTCCATCTTCTTCAACCTTCTTCTGCCTCCTCCTCTTCATTTTCCTTCTGCCCCTCTTCCTCATATCCTCCTGCCTCTTCTTCCCTCCTCATTCTTCTCCATCTCTTCGTCCTCCTCTTTCAACTCTTCCTTCTTCTATCCCCTTCTACCCCCAACCCCCTAGTCCCCTCCTCCTCCTACCCCTACCCCTAACTCCCCAAGCCTCCCTCCTACTCTCTATCCCCCTCTCTCCCTCCTACCCCCTAACCCCCAAGCACCCCTTCCTGCACCTAACCCCCAAGCCTCCCTCCCTCCCTCCTTACCCCTATCCCTATCCCCCTCCCTCCCTCCCTCCTTCCCCTTATCCCTATCCCCCTCCCTCCCCCCTGCCCCTAACCCCCCCTCCCCCCTGCCCCCTAACCCCCTAGCCCCCCTCCCTCCTGCCCCCCGAACCTCCCTCCTCCACGTCCTTTTCTTTTGCTTTAAGTCGTATCGAACTGAAGACTCAACGTGGCGATTGAAATTGTTACGCCTCCACTTTACGCAAGATCACGATTTATATTACATTTCTCATATCATGTTTCGTCTCTTATATCGTAAACATAACGTGGGGGGGAGGGATTGTGTGTGGGTGTGGTTTAGTGGGGGGGAGGAGGGGTTTTGCGTGGGTGTGGTTGGGGGGAAGGGGTTGTATGTGGGAGGTTGGGGGGAAGAGTTGTGTGTGTGTGTGTGTGTGTAGTGGGCATACGAGAGCAAGAGACATGGAGTGCACTGTCACTCAACTGGATGTTAAGACTCGAACTTTCACCATACCTTTCACTTCAATATTTATTCATCCGTTTCCTCTTCCTTGATGCTTATATTAAGAGAAGAAGAAGAAAAAAAGAAAGCGATAGAACACCACAAAAAATCATATAAATTAATAACACTGCCAATAATGATAATACACTTAAAACAAAGTACCCGATAATGGAATTAACATACATTTCCTTCGCTACAAATTACGGTTCGAGTGTTTTGAGTAACATTTTTCTTTCTTTTCTGAACAAATACATTCCCACTTTATGTAAACCTCCCCTCTCTCACAGCAGGATTGTGTTCCCTTTCCCCTAGCGCGCTAAAACATCCTACCTCCCCTGTGCATTGACACTTGACTCTCTCCGCTGAGACTGGTTCCACTGGTAGCACTCACTCCTTCCTCACTTCCCTCCCTGCTTCTTGTCTCTGGTTCCCTCCCTCCTTCTTCTTCTGTGGTTCCCTCCCTCCTTCTTCTTCTCTGGTTCCCTCCCTCCTTCTTCTTCTCTGGTTCCCTCCCTCCTTCTTCTTCTCTGGTTCCCTCCCTCCTTCTTTTTCTCTGGTTCCCTCCCTCCTTCTTCTTCTCTGGTTCCCTCCCTCCTTCTTCTTCTCTGGTTCCCTCCCTCCTTCTTCTTCTCTGGTTCCCTCCCTCCTTCTTCTTCTCTGGTTCCCTCCCTCCTTCTTCTTCTCTGGTTCCCTCCCTCCTTCTTCTTCTCTGGTTCCCTCCCTCCTTCTTCTTCTCTGGTTCCCTCCCTCCTTCTTCTTCTCTGGTTCCCTCCCTCCTTCTTTTTCTCTGGTTCCCTCCCTCCTTCTTCTTCTCTGGTTCCCTCCCTCCTTCTTCTTCTCTGGTTCCTTCCCTCTTTTTTTTTTTGTCCTTTCCTCAATTTCTCAAATATTTGCTCTTTCTTCCTTCCACCCCTCCCCCTTTCTTTTGTTTCTCTATTTCATCTCTCTTCTTTCTCTATCTTTTTCTCTTTCTATCTCTTTCTCTCGCTCTCTCTCTCTTTCTCTCTCTATCTATCTATCTATCCTCAATCCTCCATCCTCCGCCCACTCTACCTCCCCACTCCCTCACCCCACTCCCCCACCTTCCCCCTCCACCCCAACCTTTCCCCTCCACCCCAACCCCCACCCCAAACCTCCTCCTCCTCCCCCCTCCTTCCCTCACCCTCCCTCACCCTCCCTCCCTCATCCCTACCCATATGAGGAGCGTAGCAGTGTGGCAAGCTTCACGTGAAGGTCTCCCATGAGTTAGCGATAAGCTGCTGCAGCGCATGAGGTGATGATGATGATGATGATGATGAGGACCTCTGCAAGATCATAATGAGAGGGATTATGGAAGGAATTTGAGGGGAGAAGATGGTGATGAGGTTGAGGCAAGATATGAGGACCGGGATGAGTTTTTTTTCTGATAAGAAGTCGTGCAGGATTTCGAGAAGTTTCGGGAGTGTTTGCAAGGATGAGAAATATGGAAGATACACACGCGCTTATGTAGATATGTATACGTTCATTTATTCCTGTTTTCATCCATCTATCGACCTATCAGTCTGTCTATTTGTCTCTCTATCCATCCATCTATCCATTCTTCCTTATCTCCCTCCCTCTTTTCATCCCTCCTACCATCCAACCCCCCCCCCCATCCATCCATCCATCCATCGACCTACAAGAAGACAAACGACGTGTAAGATACATATAAAGAAAATCAATATGGTGATATAGTGACGAGGAGGCAGCTCACTATCCGCCTGCAATCACGACCTCGTCTTGCTTGAGCCCTGCACTACGGTATAGTGTACAGTGCATGTTCGTATGTGCTCCTGCTATAAACTAGAATCACTTACGATGGCAAATAATACATCTAAGTATAGTGTAATTCTATTCATATTGTACAATAAATCTACCTGGTATTTCATTACACTACGGTATAGTGTCTGTGTATGTGCTCCGCGTCTAATCACAAGCATCACCTCAAAGTATAGTGCAACCATTTTCATATTGCATCAAAAATCTTTCTGATATTTTATTGCACGTATATTCAATAGAGCATATCCATACATACTCTATACAATACCCTATTATGAACACACGATACCTCTAAGTATAGTGCATCATGTACAGTGTTGTTGAGGATTCTAGCTACAGCGTTGTCCATTATATATACAGTATCTACTGCATATACATGTGAAAACCATTTTTTATGTAATCGAAGTGGGTCAAAAGTTGCACCTGTGTTTATGGTACGACTTTGCATATCACTTTAATCTTCATGGGTATAGTGTGTCTTTACACGTATGTGCTCTATGCTGATGGTGCAAAATAGCCTGCGGTCCATAGTTGCTGTAGTTGGTCTGTGTTTGTGTATTCATTTGTGTGTTTTTTTTTATAGTGCAATCGCATATAGGTACGTGTGCAAGAAATATTAAAGTACTCACACACGTACATGTGTTCATAAAACTTTGTGTGTGTGTATGTGTGTGTGTGTGTGTATGGATGTATATATGTATGTTTAATTCAAAAATATTCTTTTCGCTTTCGTGATAATTCCTATTAAAAAAAATTATCCTAGTGTTTAATCTTTCAATATATATATGTATGCATATATATATATATATATATATATATATATATATATATATATATATATACATATTAATTTATTTATTTATTTATAGATTATTTTATTATAAACAAATGGTCTTCTTTACTAACTTTGTTTCAAAAATCAACGCCGTATTATAAAAACTCCTTCAAGAGCAAATAGAGACCTTTCATTGGTCACCAAGAGGCGTCCGCAGCAACAGCAATAATACGGCGAATTGACTGCATGAGGACCTTCCTTCAGGGTCTCTTGGGCGCTGCGCCTTTGAGAAAATATTGGTGTTCTTCTAGTGAAACGATATCAAAACAAAATGTTATACATAGTACATGCGCGTACATGTAGGTACACGTAGATGCACACGCACGTACACGTACACGCACGTACATGCACGCACATGCACGCACACGCATACAAACACAAACACACAAAACAAACAAACACATCCATGTTTATATATATATATATATATATATATATATATATATATATATATATATATATATATTTATATCTGCGGCGTGAGTGTACATACAAACAAAACATACATATGCACACACACACACACACACACACACACACACACACACACACACACACACACACACACACACACAAACACACTCACACATCCATTCCTTCTTGTTTTTTTTCCTTCCTCCTCCCCACCCCACCCCCCACCCCCATCGTATCACCCTTCCTAAACAGCAAAACCTCGCCCAGCGTCTGCAAGTCTCCGCTACCGCCGTGCCGTGCCGCGCCGCCTAATTGCTTTCGCGGGTAACTGGGTTAAAGAAAAGCCGGGACCATTAACCTAGTGCTGCTGGCCGAGTCCCTTAATGATAGGTTTCCGTCGGGTTTCCCACGATCGTCCGAATAGGCGCCCCGTCCATCCATCCACCGCCTCGGGATGGAGGCATTGGAGGTGGGAGCTTCTGTGTAGCACGCTCGGGTGTGGAGGAGTGTGTGCTTGTATATATATGTGTGTGTGTGTATATATATATATGTATGCATATATGTATGTATATATATATATATATATGTGTGTGTGTGTGTGTGTGTGTGTGTGTATTTATTTATGTATGTATATATATGTATGTATATATATATATATACATACATATATATATATATATATATATATATATATATATATATATATATATATGTACATACATACATACATATATATATATATATACATATATATATATATATATATATATATATATATATATATGTATATGTATATATATGTGTATGTATATATATATATGTATATATATATATATATATATATATATATATATATATATATATATATATATATATATATATATGTATATGTATATATATGTGTATGTACTGTATGTATATGTTTATGTATATATATATATATATATATATATATATATATATATATATATATATTTATATATTACATCATATATATAATTTGTTGCGTGTGTGTTTTAATCTTTTTTTTAACTCGTCTCGTCTGCGTTGCACGTGTTTCTGAGACTGTTTGGGAGCTTCTGTTTTAGTGAAATGGAGTGTTTTATATTTCTCTCTCGCTCTCTCT
>BOPN01001506.1:205000-207500 GCA_017312705.2 Penaeus japonicus
TGAGAGACGGTTTCTCTTCTTCTTTATTTTCTTTTTCCTTTTTTTTATTTTTTATTTTTTTTGTGTGTTTTATTTTCTTCCGCTTTTGATTTTTTCTTATTCTATTTTTCATTGTTTTTTTCATTCGATGTCTTGTTCTTTTGTTTATTTTTATCTTATTGTGTTCTTTTTCTATTTCTCATCTTCTACCTTTTTTTTCCTCATTTTCTTTTCCTTTATTTTTAGAAATTTTATCTTCCTGTTTCGTACCTATCTTTCCTTTTTTTTCTCTCTTTCCTTTCCCCTCTTTTTCTTTTCCTTTTCTTCTTCAACCTCTCCTTCTTTCATCATCTCTTTTTCCTTTCTTTCCCTCTTCCTCTTCTTCCCTTTTCTTAATCCTATTCCTTTTCACATTCTTCATTTTCCTCTTCATTTTCTCCATTTTCTCAATAATTATCCCTTTTCTCCTTTATTTTTATTTTCAATTCCTTCTCTTTTTCCTCTTTCTTTTCTTCCTCCTCGTCACTTCGCACATTCGTGTCGAGTGGTTGAGGAAGAAGGGTCTCGATCCCACGGGGGCAATAAAGCAGAGAATCCAAGAGTGTTTACGTCACCGAAGACAAAAGAAGATCGAGAACCTCCGTGAAAGACGCGAATCTCAAAGGAATAATAGGATTTGGGAACTTATTTCTGGTATTACTTGAGCGTTTAGTGAATATTATGTGTGGAAAGATTGAGTTAGATCTATTTTGAGAGAGAGAGAGAGAGAGAGAGAATATCGTATTATTTTTAGTCCTGAAGAAGGTAATAAAGCGAAATGGCGGGAAGGTTTAGAAGAAAACAAGTTAACAAAAGAAGCTCGAGAAGTTCCAAACATAATGCGATTCCAAAACAAATATCAAAAGTGGCAAATTCATCGATAAATATTTGTCTAAATCCGAAACAAACTTGCCCTAAGCGGAGAAAAAACTCCCGGCCATCTCAAAGAACACACAAATGAAGGCATGAAAGCGAAAAAGCCACAGAGGGGGTTTACGTGAGTGAAAACAAAAGACGAGCGAGAGTCTGCATGAAGGATGTAAATTCAAGGACGCGGAAAGGATAGTCTCAAAGGACAGACTACTAGAGGAGGGTGTTGTTTTGTCATTTTTTTTCTACCGTTTTTAGCACTCAGACACGTATGCACAAACACGTACACACACAGTCGCTAGAATACACGCGTGTGTCTGTTCTTGTAGCTGTGTGTCAGAGTAGAACTGAACTAAACTAAAGACATGAGTGTGATACAAGTGGATTCTCGTATTTTATTAGGCTTTTTAAACCACTAAATCCACAATTTCAGTGAAAAAGAAAATGGTTTCTCGTATATAAAGAAAGAAGTCCTTTTTCTCTCGAGTGCCAGCCACCCTTCCCGCCCTATCCCCCCCCCCCATCCCCACCCACTCCCTGTTCCACCCTCGACCCTACCCCTCTGTATCCCCCCCATCCCCGGCCCCCACACACCTTCCGCCAAGCTCACCACATGGCGAGGAGGGGTAGCGTTAGAGTGGGGGGGAGGTGGTATGGGGGGTATTTTGGGGGCATGAGGGGGTGTGGTTAGGAGGGGTATACACAATGGAGGGTTGTGTTGAGTCTTGTCTACTGGGCGCCATATGTAGGAGCCACTGAAGGCAGGCCCAAAGTTCCGTTTTATGGATAGATCTATTTTTCGGTTTCTCTGAGAGCCTAAAGAGCCACGAATAATGAAAAAATATATATAATCGAATGACGAGCGATCATTACATATATATGTAAAAAATTATATATATATACACACACACACACGTTCATGGTAAGAAATTATCGAATATCAACAGATAAAAAAAAACTGTCTATAGTTTTAAAAAATGAAATAATCGAATAGTCATTACATGAAATAAACCTATTAAAAAAATCAATAACAAGCTAAAAAAAAAAAAAACGAAAAAAAAAACACATGCACTTCCCCAAAAAAAAAAGAAAGAAAAAAAAACAGAAGAAGCTTCCTGTGTGCCAATGTGCCTCGATTTTTTTTTCTTCAACATTAGCGTTATGAACAACAGCGGCTCCGGCAACCAAAACAGAACTCAAGGACATGGGAAGGAAGGAAGGAGGGAGGGAGGAGGAAGGAGGAGGGAGGGAGGGAGGGAGGGAAGAAGGGAGGAAGGAAGGAAGGAAGGAAGAAAGAAGGGGGGAGAGAGGGAGGGATAAAAGGGGAGGGAGGGAGGGAAGAGGAGGGAGGTGGAGGATGAGAGGGAGGAAAGAGGAGAGAGGAGGAAGGGGGGTGGGGAGAGGAAGGAGGAGGGTGGGCGGGAGGGGAGAGGAAGGAGGAGGTAGGGAGGGAGTGGGGGTTAGGTAGTGGAGAGGAAGGAGGAGGAAGGAAAGATGGAAGGGATGGAATGGGGAAGGAGGGAAAGGGTGGAGGTGAATGGAGGGATTGGATGGGGAAGGAAGGTGGGAGTAAAGTGAGGGACAGAAGAACAGGGAAGCAAGGAGGTAGGGG
>BOPN01001506.1:212500-230000 GCA_017312705.2 Penaeus japonicus
CTATCTCTCTCGCTCTCGTTCGCTTGCTCTATCTCTCTCGCTCTCGCTCTATCTCTCTCGCTCTCGCTCTATCTCTCTCTCTCTCGCTCTATCTCTCTTTCTCTCTCTCTCTCTCTCTCTCTCTCTCTCTCTCTCTCTCTCTCTCTCTCTCTCTCTCTCTCTCTCTCTCTCTCTCTCTCTCTCTCTCTCTCTCTCTCTCTCTCTCTCTCTCTCTCTCTCTCTCTCTCTCTCTCTCTCTCTCTCTCTCTCTCTCTCTCTCTCTCTCTCTCTCTCTCTCTCTCTCTCTCTCTCTCTCTCTCTCTCTCTCTCTCTCTCTCTCTCTCTCTCTCTCTCTCTCGGTGGAATACTTTTCTTCCTCTTCACGAATTCTTTCTTTCAGTTTCAGATTCTCTCTCTCTCTCTCTCTCTATCTACCTCTATCTCTATCTCTATCTCTATCTCATTCAATTCATTTCCTTACACTTTCACTTTTTGAACCCGCCACATCCTCACTTAACTCTTCTTATTTATCTTTCTCTCCCCTACCTCTCTCTCACACACACTGGCTCGCTTCACTTCCTCATACTTTCACTTCTGTAAACTCCATTTCCTTATTTTTTTTCGTTCCTCAACTCTGAATATTTTTCTTTTTGAGTTCACCCTCGCTCTTGAATTCCGTTACCATGTTACCATATTACCATGTTAGCGTCGGGTATTTCCTGCTTTTATTTCTCTCCCTCGCGCTTCTTACACTTCTGTTCTTCATTCTTTGAGCTTCTTTTTAGATATTCTTCTTCATTTTTTTTCGCTTCTGATTTTTTTTTTTCTTTTTTTTTCCTTTTTTTTGTCAATATGCATTCACTCCCCCTTCACCTCTCTCTTGCTCTTGTATGCAAATTTTCATCCTTTTTCCTGCCCTCTCCTCTCTCTCAGTTTTCCCATATTTTCACTTCTTTAACACCTTTCTATCTACTCTCTTTTTTCACTTCTCACCTCCTTTCTTCCCCTCTTTTAACTTCTTTCTTATTCTTGCATCCTGTCACCACGCAAAACTCGCATATTTCCACAAGTTTCCCCTCGAACTTGTACTCTCTAACCTTGTAAACTTTACCCCTCCTTCTGTAGGTCATCAGTCCCACTATGTAAAGGATTTCCTGAGCATTTTAAGTCACTTTGCCCACTTTTTCGGACATATTTTTCTAATGGATAAGCTTGGTACTTGAATTTGTTTTTCCACTTTTCCACCTTCCCCTCTCTTATCATACTCCTCTCTCCATCCTTCCTTCACCTCCCTTTCTTTCCTCTCCTCTCCTCTCCTCTCCTCGCCTTCTTTCTCTTTCCATCCTTCCCTTTCCCTCTCCTCTTCTTCTCTCTATCTCCTCTCCCTCCTCTCCCTCCTCTCCTCCCCTCCTTTCTCCCTTCCTTCCTCCTCCTCCTCCTCCTCCTCTCACTCCACCTCCGTCCCTCCCCTCTCTCTTTCCAAAATACACACATCTTCGTACATACCGCATATGATATTTGAAATCACTCTTCCCGAAGAAGTCCTTGCCGCAGAGTTCGCACACATACGGCCGCTGTTGCATGTGCTCCCGCTTGTGGTGCTGCTTGAGGGAGGCTGGCCGCTTGTACGTCTGTTAGAAAGGGGGTAGACGGAGTTGTAATACGGCGATTGTTAGGTGCTGTTTGCGGTTAGGTACTGTATGTATGTATGTATATATGTGCATTTTTATATATGAATGTGTATATATATTCTCCCTCTCCCTTCCTCCCTTCTTCTCCTTCCCTCATCCTCTCCTCTCTCTCTCTCCATTCCTCCCCCTCCCTCTCCCTTCCTCCCTTTTTCTCTCTCCCTCATCATCTCATCTCTCTCTCTCTGTATTCCTCCCTCTCCCTCTCCCTTCCTCCCTTCTTCTCCTTCCCTCATCCTCTCCTCTCTCTCTCTCCATTCCTCCCCCTCCCTCTCCCTTCCTCCCTTTTTCTCTCCCCCTCACCCTCTCCTCTCCTCTCTCTCTCTGTATTTCTCCCCCTCCCTCTCCATTCCTCCTTTCTTCTCTACCCTTTTCTTCCTCCCTCTCCCTCTCCTCCCTTTTTCTCCATCTCCCTCTTTCCCTCTCTCCTTCTCACTCTCCTGCTCTCTCTCTCTCATCAGGTTCTATAACCAACAGATGTTTATCATATCCCCGCTGCCCCACGGAAAATGTAGGGCGAACTACTAGCAAAGTGCAGAATCCGCCTCGGACACTTGTAAACTCTTGCAAACTCTTGCAACTTTCAGGGGATCTTAACGCAAAATATTACGTGTTGAAGATTGTCTTTTTTTTTTTTTTGTTAATTGTATATCTGTGCCTAGGCCTATGGAGATTATATTTACGAGATAGCCGATGTATTCATGAGAAAAAAAATAATTTTTAATTATGATATTATGTAGGTTTAGGGAGATAACAACGCGAAAGATAACTCATCAAAGGTTTAATAAAAGATCACTCCATTATATCGCGTTACTTAATAGGCCTATGGAGATAGTTATACCCTCAAGATGTACCCAAAATATTACGTAAACCTTGAGATAATTCCATGATAGCTAAACCAAAATTCTTTTTTTTTCCGAATTACATACACCTTTCGATATGATATAGGCCTACCTTTTGATACACTAAGATTTATCCTAAGATCACCTAAGCTTACCTTTTGAGATACTTATATACATCATTAAGATTTTTAACTTACGCTCATATCTAGTGATGCAAAAGTTGAAGTAATTGTTATTGGTTACATTAATATGTGTCTGCAACTCTACTCAATAAAGTATGCTAAAAAAAATAATGCTTGTGAATGATGTTTAGTTACAAAGGCATAATGCTGATGACGTATTTTCGAATAAATATTGGTTGATACAGATAAATACGTAAATCATTATCATTAAATAGATAAGTGCATCGATGGAGAAAGAGAAATAGATATGGGGATAATATGAGATAAGGGATTTTGTTCATTGTTTTTCATGTTTTTTGGAATGTAGGAAGAGACTCTAAATGTATATTAGAGAGACGTTTTATTTATAAGGTGGTGTCTCTTGTGACTGATAGTGAATGGAATACACATACACGTACACGCACACGCACACGTACACGTACACGTACATGCACACGTACATGCACACGTACGTCGTACACGTATACGTACATACACACACACGTACACACACACATACACGTATACGCACACGTACACGTAAACGTATACGCACACACACACGCACACACACACGCAGACTCACACACACACACATACACACACACACACACACACACAGACACACACACACGCACACACACACACACACACACACACACACACTCTCTCTCTCTCTCTCTCTCGAGGGAATTGGGGTGAAGGAAGAGAAGTGAAGTGAGGGAATTGGGGTGAAGGAAGAGAAGTGAAGTGAGGGAATTGGGGTGAAGGAAGAGAAGTGAAGTGAGGGAATTGGGGTGAAGGAAGAGAAGTGAAGTGAGGGAATTGGGGTGAAGGAAGAGAAGTGAAGTGAGGGAATTGGGGTGAAGGAAGAGAAGTGAAGTGAGGGAATTGGGGTGAAGGAAGAGAAGTGAAGTGAGGGAATTGGGGTGAAGGAAGAGAAGTGAAGTGAGGGAATTGGGGTGAAGGAAGAGAAGTGAAGTGAGGGAATTGGGGTGAAGGAAGAGAAGTGAAGTGAGGGAATTGGGGTGAAGGAAGAGAAGTGAAGTGAGGGAATTGGGGTGAAGGAAGAGAAGTGAAGTGAGGGAATTGGGGTGAAGGAAGAGAAGTGAAGTGAGGGAATTGGGGTGAAGGAAGAGAAGTGAAGTGAGGGAATTGGGGTGAAGGAAGAGAAGTGAAGTGAGGGAATTGGGGTGAAGGAAGAGAAGTGAAGTGAGGGAATTGGGGTGAAGGAAGAGAAGTGAAGTGAGGGAATTGGGGTGAAGGAAGAGAAGTGAAGTGAGGGAATTGGGGTGAAGGAAGAGAAGTGAAGTGAGGGAATTGGGGTGAAGGAAGAGAAGTGAAGTGAGGGAATTGGGGTGAAGGAAGAGAAGTGAAGTGAGGGAATTGGGGTGAAGGAAGAGAAGTGAAGTGAGGGAATTGGGGTGAAGGAAGAGAAGTGAAGTGAGGGAATTGGGGTGAAGGAAGAGAAGTGAAGTGAGGGAATTGGGGTGAAGGAAGAGAAGTGAAGTGAGGGAATTGGGGTGAAGGAAGAGAAGTGAAGTGAGGGAATTGGGGTGAAGGAAGAGAAGTGAAGTGAGGGAATTGGGGTGAAGGAAGAGAAGTGAAGTGAGGGAATTGGGGTGAAGGAAGAGAAGTGAAGTGAGGGAATTGGGGTGAAGGAAGAGAAGTGAAGTGAGGGAATTGGGGTGAAGGAAGAGAAGTGAAGTGAGGGAATTGGGGTGAAGGAAGAGAAGTGAAGTGAGGGAATTGGGGTGAAGGAAGAGAAGCGAAGTGAGGGAATTGGGGTGAAGGAAGAGAAGTGAAGTGAGGGAGTGATGTGAAGTCAAAGAAGTGAAGTTGGGGAGTGAGGTGAAGTCAAAGAAGTGAAGTTGGGGAGTGAGGTGAAGTCGAAGAAGTGAAACGCCGGTATGAGGTGAAGTAAAGGAAAACAAGTAAGGAAATAAGAGCGAAATAAAGGAAGTGAAGTGAGAGAGTGAGATGTCAAAGAACTGGTAGGAGAGAATGAAGTGAAGTCAAATAGGAAAACTGAGAGAATGAGTTGAATATAAAACAATCATAGTAAAAAAATAAATAAAAAAGTGAAAATGAAGTCAAAAAAGTGAATTAGCTAAAGTCAAACAAAAAAATAATACAAAAAAAAGACAAGAAACCAAAAATACAACATTAAAGAATAAAAACCCAAATCAAAGAATGAAGTCAAATCCAAAACTATCAAACGAGGTTCTCCACTGAAGTCAAAACACGAAGCGACACAAACCAAGTGAAGCCAAAGCAGGAGAGCAGAAGAGAGAGCTATAATGGTTGAAAGGTGAACATTGAGGTGAAAGATGGCAGAACCAGAACCGTGACAGGGGGGGGGGGGGTTGTGTGTGTGTGTATATTTTTGAATGTGTGTGTGTAGGTGTGTGTGTGTGTGTGTGTTTGAGTGTGTAGGTGTGTGTATGTATTTTTGAGTATGTAGGTGTGTGTGTATGTATTTTCGAGTGTGTAGGTGTGTGTAGGTGTATTTTTGAGTATGTAGGTGTGTGTATGCGTATGTATTTTTGAGTATGTTTGTGTGTGTATTTATGTATGTATTTCCGTGTGTGTAGGTGTGAAAAGAGTTCCTAGAGGCAAATAAAGAAAGTTCTGTAGCTTTAGAATTTGTAGGGCGCATGCTGAGCCGTGCGTGCTGGTGCCATTAGACGTCTGGAAAGGAATGCTTAATGTGTGGCATGAGGGTCTATGTGATGTGTGTTAGGATGTATGGTGTGTAGGGGGGGGGCATGGGTGTAGGGGTGGTGGGGTTGTGTATGGGTGGTGGGTATGGGTGTAGGGGTGGTGGGGTTGTGTGTAAGGGTGGGGAGGAGGTTGTGTGTGTGTGTGGGTTGGGGAAGAGTTGTGTGTGTGTGTGTGTGTGTATGTATATTTGAGTGTGTAGTTGTGTGTGTGAGATCATAGTGGTAAATAAAGATAGAAGTATTAATGAATCTGAATAACTTGTAATTAATGTAATTAATGTGTTTTGATTATCTCTTCATCAAAATTACATGTAATTCCGATGGAGAGATAATGAAAACGAGTTAATTACACCTCTTGCGCAGTGAAGTTATTTAGTCTCAGCTGTACCTCTGTCTCCGTGTGTGTGTGCGTGTGCGTGTGTGTGTGCGTGTGCGTGTGCGTGTGCGTGTGCGTGTGCGTGTGCGTGTGTGTGTGCGTGTGTGTGTGTGTGTGTGTGTGTGTGTGTGTGTGTGTGTGTGTTGATGTAAAAGTATATACTCTTCATGTATATAGATAGATAGATAGATAGATAAATAGATAGATAATATATATCCACAATCCACAATCTCCACACGACTTAGAACTAAAAGACACACGTACAAATAAGAGAGAATTAAATAACCTCCATTCACACACACACACACACACACACACACACACACACACACACAACACACACACGGATTGAAGGATGTGTACCACCTTCAGTCTAGAGTTCACCTTCAGTCTAGAGTTCACAAGGTCCCCACCAGCTACCAGGCAAACGACCAGGAAACAGTTCAAGCCATTGATTAGCGAAGCTCTGTGCATCGTGCCGTCACCCCTGTGGCCTCATGACTGTGTGTACATCCGCCCTCGACCGCTGCAACACACCTGCAACTTATGCAAATAAACATATCAATACGTTTTTGGAGTTTTAGAGGATGGTTCTTTTAAAAGCCGGAACTAACTGCGAGATTTTTTTTTTTTTTTCATGGGAAGAATTGTAGAATGTGAGGTGTAGATACGTATGGTTGATATGCGTTGCTATCAGTATTGCAAGATTGATTACCATATCATTGCTCAGTGCAAGATGGTGGTATAAGCACGGCTGCAAGAGATAGATAGTTTATAGTAATAGTAATATCAATATCAATATCAAGAAATAAATAGTTTAGAGTAATAGTATTATCAATATCAACATCACCAACATTTGCAACATCAACGTGAACCACCATCTTCACATAATCCTAACACAGACATCCTTAAGGATTAAAATAAGAACGAAAAACAGATTGGCCTAATCACTCAAAAAAAAACAAAAAAACTCGAACATTTACAGCCTATTAGCCTGAAAAAAAAAACTCTTCGACTCATACAGATCCCATAATTAGGCCCTTAATTAATTAAAACCACTCAAGTCGAATGAAGTTGCGATATCTATTGATCCCGAAAAGGCATGTGTTATGAAGAGGGTGAAGATGTGTCGCGTTGTTTTCGTCCTTTCTGAGATGTAAACACTCATGTCAGGAGAATTTTGGTCCCAAATCGAGATGCTGTGATGAATGAGCTTCGAGATAGCGATGTGGAGAGAAATATAGAAGGAAAGAGGGAGAGAGAGACGGGCGGAGGGGGAGAGAGAGAGATTGAGAGGAGGGGGAGGGAGAGAGAGAGAATGAAAGAGGGAGAGAGAATGAAAGAAGGAAAGAGGGAGAGAGAATGAAAGAATGGAAGAGGGAGAGAGAGGGCGAGAGAGAGAATGAAAGAAAGAAAGAGAGAGATAGAGAGATAAGGAGACCGAAAAAGAAATGGAGAGAGAGGTTGAGGGAGAGAGAGAGAGAGAGAGAGAGAGAGAGAGAGAGAGAGAAAGTGAGAGAAGGAGGCCGAAAAAGAGGAGGGAAGAGAGATGAGATAGACAGAGACAGAGACACCCAACTTACCCACAGAGAGAAAATGAGCAAGACAAATCAACAGAACTTTATTTTTTTTATATATAAACAAACGATAGTTAACTCCTGACGATCTAAGATACCCCCCTCCTCCCCCTCCCTCCCCACACCCCTTATTTTACGTAATCTAAGCAAGAAAATACCATCAATCGAGCAATGTTTGGAAGCCGTTAGACCACTTAGGAGAAATTAGGAGAAATGTTGATTGCATTTATCTTGCTCGAGTAATAGATGGTTTAGACAGTGAGATGCCTCGAGGCTGTTATTACGGAGAAAACTGGTGGCCAGGGCGTTGCGTAATAGGGAGTAATAGGAGTTGGAGTAGGAGTTGGAGTAGGAGCAGGAGCAGGAGGAGTAGTAATGGTAGGTGTGGTAGTAGTAGTAGTAGTAGTTGAAGAGAAATTAGTAGTATTAGTAATAGTAATTGTAGTAGTAGTAGTAGTAGTAGTAGTAGTATTAGTAACAGTAATAGTAGTACTAGTAGTAGTAATAGTAGTACTAGTAGTAGTAGCAGTAATAGTAGTACTAATAGTAGTAGTAGTAGTAACAGTAATAGTAGTAGTAATAGAAACAGAAAAATAGTAGTGGAAGTAGTAGTAATGATACTACAAATAGTTGCATTTCCAATAGAAGTAAAAGTAGTAGTACTGATATTAGTAGAAGTAGTAATGATTACTATAGTAGTTGTAGTCATGAGCTAAAAGTAGTAGTAATAATATTAGCAGTAATACCAGTAGCGTTAAAAGTAATACTATTGATATCTTGTAGTAGTCGTACTAATAGTAGTAGTAGTAGTAGGAGTAGGAGTAGCAGCAGAAACCATAGAAGTATACTATAAGTAGAAATAGTAGTAATAGTGGGAGTAAAAGTCGTAGTAAATAATAGTATTTTAAACCAAACTAAAAAAAAAAAAAAAAAAAAAAAAAAAAAAAAAAAAAAAAAAAAAAAAAAAAAAAAAAAAAAAAAAAAATTGTAGGTTTGTAGACATGTTGAACATATCAAGGGTACAGTCACGCCAAGTGATTTTAATGTTGAAGTGAATGCGCTTCCCTTTCTTGTTCTGTTTTGCTTGTTTATTTGTTTGTCTGTTTGATGTTTTTTTAATTTGTGAGGGTTCGTGTTTGTATTAGTATCTGTGTTATTTATTATTATTTTTTTTTTTTTTATTATTCTGGTTATTTTTATTATCGTTATTATTGTTATTATCACTATCGTCATTATTGTTATTAATGTCATTATTATGATAACTATTATCTTTATTCTTATCGTTATTGTTTTTTTGTTTTGTTTTTTATAATTATCATTGTCGGTGTTGATCAGGTTATCATTATCATTATATTATTATTATTGATATTATTATTATAATCATTATTATTATTGTTGTTCAGTATTCCTATGTATAATTCCAGAACGCATTGCTATAATAACCGCTGAAAGATGCACTATATTGCATGTTGACAGAAATGGTACAAAGACTAATACAATAAGCATTGGCTGTATGCACCCAGCCATATGAAATAACTTCACAAATGCTTAAGACCATCGGGAATAAACAAAATGAATGAAAAGCTTCGTAATTACGCAATTTCTCAAAATATGTCTCCCTAATTAATATCCCCAGAATGCTCTTAATATCGAGCCTGAAACCCTTTTATTGGAATCCAAGCCTTTATCACTGCCGACGGGGTCTTTATATCGCATAATAATCTCCCTTGGAAATAGGTCACAGCAATAAGGCAAGATGATATTAAGATATAAATCCTTCTTTTCATTAGGATCAAAACCCTTTATCCTTAACCGCTGATAGGGTAAGAAAGAGGCTTTAATGCCTTCTACCTGACGTGCCCAAAGCCAAGCCAAAGGTTATCCGTCCCCCTCCCCCCTCTCCCCACTCTCCTCTCCCCTCTTCTCCCCCCTACTGTGTTTGTTATCGCCCTGTGTTTGTTATCGCCCTGTGTTTGTTATTGTAGCTGAGGGAGAGGGCGGCGATGGTACAGGCGCCAGGACAAGCACACATTCCTTTCTTGCTTGTTATTCTCTTTCTCTCTCTTTCTCTCTTGGTCTTTCGGTCTCTCTATGTCTCTCTCTCTCTCTCTTGGTCTTTTGGTCTCTCTATGTCTCTCTCTCTCTCTCTCTCTCTCTCTCTCTCTCTCTCTCTCTCTCTCTCTCTCTCTCTCTCTCTCTCTCTCTCTCTCTCTCTCTCTCTCTCTCTCTTGGTCTTTCGGTCTCTCGATGTTTCTGTCTCTGTCTCGATGTCTTTGTCTCTGATGTGTCTGTGTCTCTCTCACTCTCTCTCCCTGCTTCTTTTTCTTTCTCTCTGTCTGTTTCTCTTTCTCTCTGCCTGTTTCTTTTTCTCCCTGTCTGTCTGTTTCTCTTTTTCTCTCTCTGTCTGTTTCTCTCTCTCTCTCTCTCTCTCTCTGTCTCTCTCTCTCTCTCTCTCTCTCTCTCTCTCTCTCTCTCTCTCTCTCTCTCTCTCTCTCTCTCTCTCTCTCTCTCTTCCAAACTACTGCTTCCTCGCGTGACTCATACCTGCGGGCTGTGAAGTTGGCAGACGTGACTTGCAGGTTCCGCGTTCTGCAATTTACGACGCATGAGTCAAAAGTTGATTGTTATCGAAGCGACATTCTTTGGCATATAGACTGCATGTATGTATGTATATATATATATATATATATATATATATATATATATATATATATGTGTGTGTGTGTGTGTGTGTGTGTGTGTGTGTGTGTGTGTGTGTGTGTGTGTGTATGTCCTTTTTTCCCTGAATAGAAGGAAGCAACATTTCACATTCGTTGCAGCGCCATGCTTTAAGATCATCTTCTCTGCGCATCAACCCTCAATCCATACTAACACGAAGACCCCCCAAAAGACCCCAAAGAGACCCCAAAGAGACCCCAAGGATTAGCAGAAGGTATTCCGACAGATCCTTGAAGTCGCGAAGGAGAGAGACATCATGAGGTCGAGAGGAAATCATTTGAAGGGGAAGGGAGCGTGAAATGCCACGTTGAGGACAGGGATTAGGCGAGCGAAAATTGACTGGGTGTTTATTATTGTTATTTTGATGTCTTATGGGCTGCGAGGGCGAGTTTGTTCTGCAATGTGGGTCTGGATGTAGCGTCTGACAGGGTCTTTTTCTTTGAATTATCTGATTTATGTGTGTGTGTTTATATATATGTATATATATGTATATATATATATATATATATATATAAACACATACAAACACACACACACACACACACACACACTACAATTACCGATGCTGTTAAAACTAATAACACCACTCCAACTACTCCTACTACAACTACTACAACAACAACAACTACTACTACTACTACTACTACTACTACGACTACTACTGCTACAACAACTACTGCTACAACAACAACTACTACTACTACTACTACTAACTACTACTAGTACTACTACTACTACTACTACTACAACTACTACTACTACAGCTGCTATTACTATTACTACTACAAACAGAAGTAACGATAATGATAATAAGAATGGCGAGGCTAATTATCAGTCATACCAATTGCATGAACTAGTAAGCGTTGTAAGTGATTTCAACGAAGAGGTTAGTAGCGTGAAGGACTTTACTTCAGAATAATGGCATTTGGTAAAAAAAAAAAAAAGAAAAAAAAAAGAAAAAAAAATGTGATGAGAGACTACACTACTTATGATGAGAAAGAATAAATGTCTCTTTTTCTCTTTCTTTCTTTTTTTCTTTTTTTCTTTTTTTTTCTGTCTCTCTTTCTGTCTTTTTTTTCTCTCATTCTGTCTCTTTTCTCTTTCTTTCTTTCTCTTTTTTTCTCTCTGTCTCTTTTTTCTCTCATTCTGTCTCTGTTTAGTTTGCTTGTATATCTGTTTGACTGTGTGTGTGTGTGTGTGTGTGTGTGTGTGTGTGTGTGTAAGAGAGAGAGAGAGAGAGAGAGAGAGAGAGAGAGAGAGAGAGAGAGAGAGAGAGAGAGAGAATGAAAGAATGAGAAAGAGAGAGAGAATGAAAGAATGAGAAAGAGAGAGAGAATGAAAGAATGAGAGAGAGGGAGAGAAAAAAAAATCAATCGCTGATTAAATAAATATATCAAATCACGGCTTTTATAATTGAAAAGATAACATCGTTGCCAAGTGAACACCACATACCTGATAAAAGAGCTTCGAACGGGCAGTTTTATATAAAAATATCAGGTGTTCAATAGAAGTTCAATTGATACAGCTGAGAGACGGTGATAATTGAACCCCAAAACACAGTGATTTTTTTCATTAGATATTTATGTAAAGATCAACGTACTTATTTTTTTTCTTTTAATAAAACCAAGATATAAAAAAAATGGCGAATGAACTTCCAAACTGGTTTAACCTCACGGGGGGAAACAGACCTAAGGTTAATTATTCAAGTAAACTTATTTCTTTAAACATGAGTTGTGAATAACAGACGCTAACCAAAAGAAAATTAAGAAAGAAGATGGAAAAATGTTCGTCTGAAGAAAGAGGTAAAATTAAGTGTGTTTTATATCATACTTGGAAGAAATATAAACGAAAGTATCCATACGTCATAACGATGGTAATAATACTCATAATATTGTAATAATTCTAATCATAATGATAATAGTTATGATGAAATAACAATAGCAACAATAACTTGATAATAATAATACACTGAGAACAAGAACAAAACAACGACAAAATGATAAACAAACAAACAAAAACAAGACCAAAAAAATCTCTCTACACGTTCACATATCAAGAAACAAAACAAAACAAACAAAAAAATAAACAAATCAAAGAAAAAACAAAACACAAGAGAGTAAAAAAAAAAAAAAAGAAGAAGGAAGCCTTTAATCAGTATTGCAAAGGTCCTAAGCCAAGGAGGCAGTCGGCTTGAAAAAAAGAAAAAAAAAAAGGAATACGAGATTTTATGCACATGGTTAGCCATCTTGACAGGGTGAGGAAGTACTCTAGAATGGAGGGAGGGAGATAGAGAGGGAGGGGGAGGGAGGGAGGGGGAGGGAAAGAAGATAGAGAGGGGGGGATATAGAGAGGGAGAGGGGGAGATAGGGAGGGGAGGGAGAGGGAGGGGGGATAGAGAGGGAGGGAGGGAGAGGGGGAGATAGAGAGGGAGGGAGGGGAAGAAGATAGAGACAGGGGATATAGAGAGGGAGGGGGGGAGATAATGAGGGAAGGAGGGGGAGGGAGAGGGAGATAGGGAGGGAGAGGGGAGATAATGAGGGAGGGAGGGAGGGAGAGGGGAGATAGGGAGGGGGAGGGAGGGAGGGGGGGAGATAGAGAGGGGGAGGGAGGGGAAAGAAGATAGAGAGGGGGGATATAGAGGAGAGGGAGATGGGGAGATAGGGAGGGAGGGAGGGGGAGATAGGGAGGGGGAGAGGGGGGATATAGAGAGGGAGAGGGGAGATAGGGAGGGAGGGAGAGGGGGGAGATAGAGAGGGAGAGGGGAAATAGGGAGGGAGGGAGAGGGGGGGAGATAGAGAGGGAGGAGGGAGGGAGAGGGGGAGATAGGGAGGGGGAGGAAAGGGGGTGATAAAGAGGGATGGAGAGGGGGGGAGATAGAGAGGGAGGGAGGGAGGAAGGAAGGGAGAGGAGGAGATAGAGAGGGAGGGAGATAGAGAGGGAGAGAGGGAGGGAGGGAGAGGGGGAGATAGAGAAGGAGGGAGAGGAAGGTAGATAGGGAGGAAGGGATGGAGAGGGGGGGAGATAGAGAGAGAGAGGGGGAGATAGGGAGGGAGAGGGAGGGAGCGAGAGGGGAATATAGAGAGGGAGGGAAGGAAAGAGGAATATAGAGAGGGAGGGAGGTAAAGAGGAATATAGAGGAGGGGGGGAGATAGAGAGGGAGAGAGGGGAGATAGAGAAGGAGAGGAGGAGATAGAGAAAGAGGGGGAGAGGGAGATAGAGAGGGACCGAGAAGGAGAGAAAGAGAAAGAGGGAGGAATGGCAGGAAAGAAAAGGAGAGAGCAAGAGAAAAGGAAGAGAGAGGCAAGGATAGAGAGAGTGAGACAGGGGCAAAAACAGAAACAAAAAGAGAGAATAAGAGACACATAAAGAAAAACAGAGACAGCGAAATGGAAAAAACAGAAAGACTAGACATTAAATACAATCGTCATTCTTTTTTTTTTTTTACTCTGGCAGATATATCCGTTGTCCGGGTAAGTGATGTAACGGAAAAAAAACAGTAGATGCGTTGTAATACCTTGGTTGAGATGGATATTTAAGAATAAGTTTTTAGATGTTATCTATGTTTATTGCAATTATTTGTGAAATGCTTGATATATGAATACGTTTTTTTTTTTTTTTTTTTTTTTTTTTTGGGGGGGGAGGTAATAATTAGTATGTAAATGATTACCAAATATCGGATTTGTAAATATCTAAGCAAATATTTTGTTGGCGAATACCTATCAAATACTCTGAATATACATTTTTATATGGATTTTGATTATTTAGCGTGAATTTACTACACAAGCGGGTCTCTCGACAGACAAGTTTTCATCGAACGTTGGCACCACTGACTGACGATTCCACTCGATCACATCCTCCAAAAAGTGATGCCAAAGACCGCCAGAGAAATAAGGAAATAAGGACATCAATAATCAATTAATTAAGAATAACTAGATTGTTTCATTACAGTTAGAATTGAGGATGTTTTTTTTTCTATAGGAGTTGTTTTTGTGTAGGTAATGTGTGCTTTAATATACGTATTAAATGATGTTCTCTTCGTACCTGATGTGAAATAATTATCCGCCGTGAAGCCGATGTGAAGTAATTATTTTATTTATTTTTTATTTTTTCAGAAATCACAAATTGTTCAGGTCGATTCTCCTATAGATATTTTTCTTTATCCAAGGGAATTATAGGAAACTGAACCATTCCTTTGAAAAGAGAAAAAGAGTTTATTTCTTTCGCAAAGGCTAATAAAATAAAAAAAAATAAAAAAAATGATCAGAATCCCCAGTGTCGATGCATTGCCAAACTCTTAATTTTTTTTTTTTTTTTTTTTTTTTTTATATATATAATAATTTTGGTTCCCGTAATTCACCTAACGTCTACCTTTATGTATTTCAACGGTTTATAACATACCATCCGAACCAGTACGTTCAACGGACAGCGGCGGCGGTTTTTCGCTATGGGGCCATTAGGGATTGCGAAGCATGTGTGGGCGGCACTGCACCGTCGTGGGCGTGGATCGGGTGCACAGACCAGCGGTCATAGCTCCTTCAAGGCCACTGGTTACTCATACCTAGACGAGATTGCGTGGTGTGTGTGCGTGTGTGTGTGTGTGTGTGTGTGTGTGTGTGTGTGTGTGTGTGTGTGTGTGTGTGTGTGTGTGTGTGTGTGTGTGTGTGTGTGTGTGTGTGTGTGTGTGTGTGTGTGTGTGTGTGTGTGTGTGTGTGTGTGTGTGTGTGTGTGTGTGCTTTTAGTTTTAGGATCGTGTATTTTACGTTTTCTTTTTTTCAGTATCGTGTATTTTACGTTTTTTTACTTTTTCAGTATCGTGTATTTTACGGTTTTTTTTCAGTATCGTGTATTTTACGGGTTTTTTTTCAGTATCATGTATATTATTTTTTTCAGTATCGTGTTTTTTTCAGTATCGTGTATTTTACGTTTTTTTTTTCTTTCAGTATCGCGTATTTTACGTTTTTTTCCAGTATCGTGTTTTTACGGGTTTTTTTTCAGTCTCGAGTATTTCACATTTTGTTGTTGTTGCTGTTGTATTGTCATTACTGAATAGATAGAACGTATATTCCGATGTTGAATATGAGAGCACTAAACGTATAAGTACTTCGGATATGGGCATTGCAGGATATCAATAGAAAGCTATACCACGTCGTGTAGAGATTGCCCTACACCATTGCAGGATCAACAGAAATTCCCAGCCATGTAGAACACACAAGGATCAAACACCATTGTGCAACGTATCATCTCAACGGTCCTAACCGACCCATATGTACTTTGGTAGATACGCCCTAGATGTTTTTTTATTTTTTTTCTTCTATAATTGCTATGTTTCACCTTGGCTGTAGATGTAAGTCTGAGCGTGTGACGGTTGTGTGTTTGTTTTCGTCTAACTGTAAGCTAACCTAAGCTAACCTAATCTAATACGAAATCTAACCTATTCCAACCTGATTTAACCTAACGTTACCCAGCCTAATACGAAATCTAACCTATTCTAACCTAATTTAACCTAACCTTACCCAGCCTAATACGAAATCTAACTTAATCTAACCTAATTTAATCATCTTACCTAACCTAACACGAAATCTAACTTAACCTAACCTAATTTAATCATCTTACCTAACCTAACACGAAATCTAACTTAACCTAACCTAATTTAATCATCTTACCTAACCTAACACGAAATCTAACTTAACCTAACCTAATTTAATCATCTTACCTAAGCTAACACGAAATTTAACCTATCCTAGCCTAATTTAATCATTTTACCAAACCTAACACGAAATCTAACCTCATCTAACTTAATTTAACCTAACCTTACCCAAGCTAAAACGAAATCTAACCTATCCTAACCTAATTTACCTAACCTCACCTAACCTAATTTACCTAACCTCACCTAACCTAACACGAAACCTAACCTAATTTTAGCCTAACCTCACCTAACCTAATTTACCTAACCTCACCTAACCTAACACGAAACCTAACCTAATTTTAACCTAACCTCACCTAACCTAATTTACCTAACCTAACACGAAACCTAACCTAATTTTAACCTAACCTGTCCTAACCTAATTCTAACCTATCCTAACCCGATGCTAACCTAATTCAAGCCTAACCTAACACCGGGGGAACGTAGGGACTGCAGAAACCTCGGCTCTACCCCCCAGGCGAATGCTCGCCTACCAACAGCAAGTCATAACGCCCACACACACACACCATAACCGCCCTAACGTCTCTCCCAGCGCTGATACGCCCGTGAATGCGTGTTTAGCATGGAATTGGCCAGGTGTGTGTGTTTGGGGGGGAGGGGGAAGGGGGGGGTTGTGTGTGTGTGTGTGTGTGTTTGGAGGGGAAGGGGGAAGGGGGGGGGTTGTGTGTGTGTGTGTGTGTGTGTGGGGGGGGGGGGGGGGGGGGGGGGGTTTGTGTGTGTGTATGTGTGTGTGTGTGTGTGTGTGTGTGTGTGTGTTTGTGTGTGTGTGCGTGTGTGTGCAAGAGTGGCCGTTAGATGATAAATTAACACATTCTTGCTTCTTGATACGTGGCGGCGCGGCGTCACACTCCACGCCCCTGCGAGCGCGGAAGGGGCGTGAGGGGAGGGGAAGATATTGCTATTCACAGCATGGAGGGAGTGCAGTGCAGTGAGACGATGGGGGGGGAAGGGGGAGGGGGATGTGTGTGTGTGTGTGTGTATGCGTATGTGTGTGTTTTCACACATTTTTTGCCTAACTTATAAATACTTATTTAGATCACATCTGCCATCTCATGAATGCGAAACTCAGTGATAAAGACAAATAGAATAATCTCAACGACAGCATTGCCAATATAGCAGCAACATCACTATTACCAATGCCTCAGAACCGTTATCTTACTATATATTCATAATCAATATGTTTACAAGAGAAAATGTAATACATGTCCCAGAAGATATAAACAGTAAGTAATAAGTAATTAAGGAACCAGTGGTCCGAAAAAAAAAGGTTTACTATTTACTACCGTCACACAACTTAACACATTGATAAGGATCATGCCCGGCCAGTTAACAGTCTCGTAGTATGAATGCCTAATGAAAGAAGCTCAGTATGCCTTCAGCATTAACTCATGTAAACATTGCTTAGGTTAGGATTGGTGGTTTTTAATTAATAATAAAAGTCACCCGACCATGAGTGATTATTTTCAACCATGACGGGAGTCTGGCGATGGAGGAAATGTTAATAAAGCTGCTGGAAAGTGGATTCTCAGGTGTATTAAGTGTATTATTCTCAAGTGTATTAAGTGTATTATTCTCGAGTGTATTAAGTGTATTATTCTCAAGTGTATTAAGTGTATTATTCTCAAGTGTATTAAGTGTATTATTCTCAAGTGTATTAAGTGTATTATTCTCAAGTGTATTGATTAAGTGTATTATTCTCAAGTGTATTAAGTGTATTATTCTCAAGTGTATT
>BOPN01001506.1:237500-240000 GCA_017312705.2 Penaeus japonicus
AGGTAATAAATGACTCAAAAAACCGACAGGATATTAAGTAGGTCAATCAGCTACTTTTACGTCAATGGTTATACAAAAAAAATAATAATAATAATCCACCCACTATCACTGGACGCCCCTATTAAGGATAAGACCATGAACTTATATTCCTCTCTAATGCTAGGCAGGAGGTCGCGTTGTTGATGTTTATAAGATATGGAATGATACTAATGCTTGGTGTTATTTCAAGATTTTTTTTTTTTTTTTTATTATTAGTTTAGACGTCATCATGTAACGAGAGAGAGAGAGAGAGAGAGAGAGATGGGGGAGGGAGGGAGGGAAGGGAGAGGGAGAAATGAAGAAAGAGAGAGATGGAGGGAGGGAGGGAGAGAGGAAGTGAGGGAGAGAACGAGGGAAGGAGGGAGCGAGTGAGGGAGGGAGCGAGGGAGGAAGGGAGGAAGAGAGAGAGAGAGAGAGAGAGAGAGAGAGAGAGAGAGAAACAGATACAGAGAAAGAGACAGAGGCAGAGAAAGACAAACAGAGAGAGAGAGGGAGAGGAGGAGAGAGAGAGAGAGAGGGAGGGAGAGGAGGAGAGAGAGAGAGAGGGTAAAAGAGAGAGAGAGAGAAAGACAAAATATAATAAAACAACAACAAAAACAGACTGCGAATAGATCTGCCCATTAACATCTTTTTCTTTTTTCTTCCTTTTTCTTCCTTTCCCCTCATTTTTTTTTGGGGGGAGCGGAGAACTTGTACAAATATCCATAAGATAAAGCCTAATTATCTTGGGCGGTTCTCGTTTATCTTCATTCGCGGTGAATACGTGTCTCGCCTCGTTCTGGGTCCCTCATACTTCTCATTATGTGTAGAGGTCCCACGTCCCTTACCATTCATTACCTTTGAGAAGAGAAGAAAAAAACACAAAAAAACTTTATGCTAATGAGGCTCTCGACACTAATTAGTACATGTCTTGGCGAGAAGAGACTCCTATTGACCCTCGAAGTGGATAATGAAGTCAATGTCTAAAAATCGGTACGGAAATTCGGGGAATACAATAAGAAAGTAACGATCTTCAAAGAATTCAAAACGAAAGAGATCGAAGGATTTGGATTTTTTTTTTTTTTTTTTTTTGGGGGGGGGTAATTTTTTATTTGTTTATTTATTTATTTATTTTATTTTTTATTTTTTTATTTTTTTTGAAAGGCATTGAGGTTTATGATTAGTTTTGATGAGACCCATAGGGAGTACGACTCTAAAACACATAGATGAAAAATTTTAAAAAAGTATGTCAGTTTTTACTAAAATCATTGAGATATTTTAGATATCGAGAAAAAGGTGATAGTAATTTATGAGAACCACACATGATTCCAATGCAGTAGTGTCCTAAAGTGTCCGTAAGAGTCAGGGGGGGGGGGGGGGAAGGGGAGGAGGTAGGGAGGAAGAGGGGGGGAGGGATATACCACACAAGACAAGTCATTATCTCAAGGAAAATGTATATTTCCTCCCTTAGACCAGGAAAAAGAATAATTCAAGATTCACTCCAGTATGTATTATTTACTTACATAACAGCAGATATACAAAGACACATTTTCATATGTATTTATTGTTGAGACCAATAGATAAACAAGAAATTACAAAGAATACTAGATAAAAATCAAGAAATACCATCACTAAAAACGCAATATAAATAAAAACCCACTATGAAAGAATAATAAAAACTTAATATTAAAAATTGAAAAATAAATAAATAAATAAAAAGCACATTAAAAAAGAAAAAAAAATCCACCCGTAAAACACACACACACACACACACACACACACACACACACACACACACACACACACACACACACACACACACACACACACACACACACACACACACACACACACATATATATATATATATATATATATATATATATATATATATATATATATATATATATATATATATATCCGTCTTTTCAACCCACAATGAAAAGAAGTGAAGAAAGTGAATAACCCTGTTCTCCCTTTACCACGGAGGCAGCAGAGCAATTCAGTCGCCTCTGGTTGCCACGTCTCCCTTCACGGACTGATGTGCAGAACCCATGATGTTACTGGAGAATACCTGTTATTTTTTTTTTTTTTCTTCTTTTTTTCGCTCTCTTTTGATGTGCGTAATCCATGATGTTACTGGAGAATACCTGTTTTTTTTTTTTTTTTTTTTTTTTTTTTTTTTTTTTTTTTTTTTTTTTTTTTTTTTTTTTTTTTTTTTTTTCGCTCTCGTTTTTTTTCCTCTCCTTTCCAGATTTGGTTTTCTTCTGTTCATTCCTTTCAAAATCAAAATTTCTTGTTATTTTCTCTTCTCTAGTCTTTTCTTTCCTCTATTTCCTCGTTCTTCTTTCGTCTTCTTATCTTTTTTCTTTTTCTTTTTCTCTTTCTTTAGCAACCTTTCCTTCTTATAATTCCTCCCTCCTCCTCTTCCCTTCTTCTGGATCATTCCTTCCACTCTCCAGACCTTGTCCGTCTCGCCAAG